>JAOWBW010000449.1:92399-324085 GCA_026119855.1 Campanula takesimana | reverse complement strand
AAGAACTCGAACCAATGAAATGCTTTTGTTTCTCAACTCTTGGACTTTGGCATCTAAAATCTGAAACGGTCGTTCCTCATAAGTCATATCGGGCTCAATATCCTACGGTATCCTCGGTAACACGTGAGAGGATCATGAACATACTCCCGAAGCATAGAAACGTGAAAGACATTATGCAAACGGTCTAAAGATGGCGGTAACGCAAGACGATACGCTAGAAGTCCAACTTTCCCAAAATCTCAAACGGGCCAATAAACCTCGGAGCCAATTTACCCTTCTTCCCGAACTTTCGGATACCCACCTTCGAAGATACTTCAAGAACACCAAATCACCGGTCTGAAAACTAAGATCTCGCCTTCGGTTATCTGCATAGCTCTTATGTCGACTCTGGGCTGTCTTCAATCTATCCCGGATAACTCTGACTTTCTCAACGAATCCTTAAGCAAATCAATACCCACGATCTTCGCTTCACCGACCTCATCACAACAAATAGGCGATCTACACTTTCTTCCATACAAGGCCTCAAACGGTGCCATCTCGATACTAGCCTGATAACTGTTGTTGTAAGAGAACTCCACTAACGGTAGATGCGAATCCCAAGAATCAGAGAAGTCTATCGAACACGCTCGCAACATATCCTCCAAAATCTGAATAGTCCTCTCGGATTGACCATCGGTCTGAGGATGAAAAGCCGTACTGAATCGCAAATCTGTACCCAAAGCTTCCTGAAACGCCTTCCAGAATCTAGAAGTAAACCTCGGGTCTCGATCTGACACAATACTAACCGGAACCCCATGCAATCTAGCAATCTCATCAATATAAAGGGTCGCAAGCTTCTCCATCGAATATCTGATATCAATAGGCAAGAAATGGGCACTCTTGGTCAATCTATCCACTATTACCCAAACACTGTCATACTTCCTACGGGTACGAGGTAGTCCCGTAACGAAATCCATAGTCACATGCTCCCATTTCCACTCGGGAATCTCTAACGGTTGAAGTAGACCTGCGGGTCTTTGATGCTCGGCTTTGACCTGCTGACAAGTTAAACACTTCGAAACGTACTCGGCTATTTCCCTCTTCATATTAATCCACTAAAATTGTTGCTTCAAATCCTGATACATCTTCGTACTGCCCGGATGAATAGTATACCTCTATTTGTGACCCTCATGTAAAAACTTGCCTCTTATTCCACCAACATCGGGTACGCACAAACGACCACGGAAAGTCAAAACTCCACTCGAACTCAAAGAAAAATCCTCGAAGTTCTTTTCCTTCATTTACCCATTATTTTCACCAACTCGGGATCCTCTTCTGAGCTTCCTTTATTCTCTGAATTAGGGTCGGAGATACTCTAATATTCGCAAAAATAGCCCCATGTCTCGATTCACGAGGAGACCAATCTCGAACATCCTCAAGCATTTTCCATTCCCGAACCATCATCGAAGCCACATAAGATTTCCTACTAATCGCATCGGCTACCACATTTGCCTTTCCCGGGTGATAAGAAATCGTACAATCATAATCCTTCAACAATTCCATCCATCGGCGCTGTCGGTTGTTCAACTCTTTCTGGGAGAAAAGGTACTTCAAACTCTTGTGATCGGTAAAAATCTCAAACTTCGCTCCATAAAGGTAGTGCTTCCACTTGTGCAACGTAAATACTATCGCGGCCAACTCCATATCATGAGTCGGGTAATTCTGCTAACTAGGGGTCAACTTCCTCGAAGCATAGGCAATCACTTTCCTGTTCTGCATCAAAACACAACCCAAACCCTCTTTCGAAGCATCACTGTAAATCACTAGGCCATCGCTCCCATTAGGCAAACTCAAGATCGGTGCTGTAGTCAACCTCTTCTTCAATTCCTCGAAACTCTTGTCACATTTCTCAGTCCACACAAACGGGACATTCTTCCGTGTCAACTGAGTCATCGGAGTAGCAATCCTCGAAAACCCCTCAATAAATCTTCGGTAATACCCGGCTAAACCAAGAAAGCTTCTAATCTCTATCACTGATTCGGGTCTCTTCCAATCCACTATGGCTTCAATCTTTGAAGGATCCACCGAAATCCCATATTTCGAAATAACATGCCCCAGAAATGACACCTTCTCGAGCCAAAATTCGCATTTACTAAACTTCGCAAACAATTTCTCCCTCGCAAGAACGGATAAAACTATCCTCAAGTGCTGCTCGTGCTCCTCTCGGGATTTAGAGTAGACGAGTATATCATCAATAAAAACCACCATGAAAGAATCAAGATAAGGATGGAAAACACGGTTCATCAAATCCATAATGACCATACCGAGTGCGAAAGGCAGTCTTCGGAATATCCTCCGATCGAACCTTCAACTGATGGTACCCACTCCTCAAATCAAGTTTAGAGAAAACCACGGACCCCTGAAGCTGATCAAATAAATCATCGATGTGCGGTAGAGGATACTTGTTCTTCACCGTAACCTGATTCAACTTTCTGTAATCGATGCACAATCTCAACGAACCATCTTTCTTCCGCACAAACAAAACCGGTGCTCCCCACGGGGAAACACTAGGGCGGATAAACCCTCGATCAAGAAACTCTTGCAACTGAACCTTTAACTCCTTCAACTCTGCGGGAGCCAACCTATAAGGTGCTTTCGAAATTGGAGCCGTACCCGGCAAAAGATCTATACAAAATTCTATCTCACGATCGGGAGGCATATCATACTCGGTAGAGAAAACATCGGGAAATTCCCGGACTACCCGAACACTATCAAAACTAGGGGATTCCTTCCTAGTATCAAGAACACTAGCCAAATACCCCTCACAACCACTATGCAATAATTTTCTCGCTTTCATAAAAGAAATTAAGCGAACCTTTCTACTCAGAGGACTAGCCTCAAACACAAATTTAGGCACATCGTGAATAGAAAAAGTAACAATTTTCTTACGGCAATCAACGGAAGCATGAAACTTGCTCAACCAATCCATACCCAATATGACATCAAAGTCTTGGGTCATTTGGGCTAGTGCGGTATTGTTGGATCTTAATTGATAGTTGGGAGTGTAGTAATTGTGTGTAGTGTGAGAGAGGGGCCTAAGTGTAAGTTTTTAAAATAATTTCCCTACTCCCTCCCTATTCCCTCACCTCCCTCACCCTCTCCCTCACTCTCTCCATCCCATCTCCAGCATATTTCTCTCTCTCTCTCCATTTGTGAAAGGTAAGCATTTCTTGTTCTTCTCTCTTAATTTCCTTCCTCTTCCTCTCATCTTCTCTCATTTCTTAAACCATGAAATGTGTTTAGATCGTCGTTAGGATCGCGTAGAGCCAAAAAGATTTGAAATCCATCAACTTTGAGAATTTGCAAGTAAGTTACTTTCCCCCATTTTAATGCTAAAATGTTCATATCATGTTTATATGATGTTTGATGTATTATATTTGATGTTTGGTTGGGTTTTGAATTTATTGAGAATTTATTTTGGGTTTTGATAAAAAAAATGGTGAAATCTTGAATGTTGGGTTTGATTCTTGATTTTGATTGTTGAGTGTTGTTGTTTGAGTCTTTTTAGACTTATTGGTTGTTTTGGTACATTAGTATGTGAGTTGGAAGGTTGGATTTTGGGTTGAATGTGTTTTGGGTTTGAAAATGGAAGAACCATGTTGTTCTTCCCGATTTCTGGAAATTCAGAAGCTTGGGCGGCCCGCACAAAATTTCCTGGGCGACCGCGCATCTTCTGAAAGCTTTTGTTCTTGTTTTGAGGCTTTTTGGGCGACCGCACATCCCACTTTGGGTGGCCGCACAGAACCCTGAAAATTTACATTTGTTAAAATTGTGTGAATGAAGGATGCGTTTTGGTCTAAGTCTTGGGTGTCCTTCTAGTTGACCCTAGTAAACATTGTAGTACACTTTAGTGATAGAATTGGGTCCTTTGTGATCAAGTTTGTGTTTGAAATTCATTAATGACGAATTGGTATTTTGGAGCACTTTTATGGTGTATTGTTGGTTCATTTCATCTTCTTGGCGACTATTTGGTATGATTCCCTACTTTGGAATCCTTTGTTGTTTATCGTGCTAGTATTTTATTACTTAGAAGTCATTTGAAAGTCCAGCTGGTATTTGTGGTTGTGTCGGGCGATGTGAGATATTGTGATGGCACCGGCCAAGTCCATTATGGTGTCGACCATTGTTTTGCCCTTATTTTCCTCTTCCAGATAGGCCTTAGTTGAGATGTTTGGAGCATGACTTTGTGGCATGGCTCCCGCCCTTTGTGGCGCATTACTTTGTTATTGGTTCCGGTACCGGGTTTTTCTCTTCGGCTTTCATGCCATTATGAAGATGATGGTTTGTTGATTATTGAAGCTGCGCAGCGATCCTTTATTTGGATGTTCCGGTTTGGAAAACCTTGGCTATATCCTTTGTTATGTGTTTATTTCCGCTGCTATCTGTTATGTGATAAATGCTATGTGCTATGTGATAATTATTATGGTTTATTGCTTCTTGCATCATAGCATGTCATGTAGTTGCATTAGTAACTTATTGAGATTTATCTCACCCCCTTTTCTTTTATCTTTGTTTTTCCTTAACCCCCCCCAGGTGCTAAGGATTAGTCTCGCTGATCACGAGATTGAGGACGTCGAGTGTGGATACATTCTTTTGGGGAAGGTTGATATAGGTTGGTTTACATTATGTAAATGTGTAACCATTTTGGGATAGTTGTACCAAACAATGACGTCGTTAAGAATTGTATAATTGTATTTTGTTGGGCATAAACTTGTGGAAGTTTATGATAGTTGTTATTGGTTTTTATCGAACTTGGTTTTGTAAAACTTTGGATCATTACCTTTTGGTATCAAATGGAATTTTTAACTTCGGTATTTCACAGTTTTGGTTTTAGAGTCGACGTCCAGATCGCGGTCTCGGGCCCGCGGGGTCCGGGGTCGCTACATAACATGGAAGCAAATTGCACAGAAATGTATGAATGAGATGATCCTGGATCTACTAACGCTCGTGCGCTCACATTAGACACAGAAACAATACCTCCAATAACGGATGGATCATCGGTCGCCTGTTGTTGATTCATGGCATAAACCTTCCCTTGAACTTTGGGCTTCCCAGCGGCATCCCTTTTCTGACCCTGATTAGTACCAACCCCTGACCCGGATGACTGACCTCGGTACCTCGTGCACTCTCTCGCAAAGTGCCCCATTTCACCACAATTGGTGCACTTGCCTTGCTTTTTCCAACACCTATCCTCCGAATGGCCTACCTTCTGACAAAAGGTACAAGGTTTCCTAATCTGAATCCCCGGAGTAGTACCCGGATTCCTCGGGATCGGTTGCCCTCGGGACTGAGATTGTCCCCCAAAGTTACCTCGATTATCAATCCTTGGTTGTGACTTGCTCTGCGCTCCTTGCTTACTCGGGTTAGCCACCTCGGTCTTATGTTCCCCAATATCTTGCTCTATCAGATAGGTACGGTCCACCGCATCTTGGAAGGTCACAATCCGTTGGGCAATAAGTTGAGTCCGGATGGAGGTCTTCAATCCCCGAATGAATCTCATAGCTTTTTGTTCCTCGGTCCTCACCAAATAGTCACAATATCGGGCTAATTCTATGAACTTAGCCGAGTATTGTGCTATAGACAACAAACCTTGCTCTAGGTTGAGTAGCTCGATCTCCTTTCGGTTTTGATCAACAACCGAAATGAAATGCTCCTTGAATTTGCGCACGAACAACCCCCACGCATACACTGTGTGAGTATCGTCCCAACTAGCTTTAACACCCTTCCACCAATGCTCGGCGGCTCCCACAAGTTTATAAGCAGCGAACCGGACCTTGTCCTCATCCGTGCAACCAAACACATCATAAATCTTCTCCATCGACTCAATCCACAACTCAGCTTTCCGAACATCGGGTTCCCCATTGAATTCAACCGGTTTCAGCTTCAGAAATTGCTCCAATCCATAGCGGGGTGGTGCTTGTTCTACCCTCGGACCTTGATCATGTATGGCCTTCATGGCCGCCTCGAATATGCCTTGAAACATGGCACGTGCTTCTTCCCTTGTGTCATTCTGATTCTGTGCCCCACTAGTACCTCCTCTGTTTCTTCTTCCAGACATTGCGAGTAATTACCTGCATAAGACATCAACCGTTACTCACTCCGAACACAACTACCCACCTAGGTCATACTAGTCCACCTAGACTTATACTTAGAGCCAAGCCATGGCTCTGATACCAACTGTCGCGACCCCGGACCCCGCAGGCCCGAGACCGCGAGCTGGACGTCGACTTAAGACCAAAACTAAGAAATACTGAAGTTAAAAAATTCCATTTGATACCAAAAGGTGATGATCCAAAGTTTTACAAATCCAAGTTTGACAAAAACCAAATACAACTATCATAAACTTCCACAAGTTTATGCCCAACAAAATACAAATATACAATTCTTAATGACGTCATTGATTGGTACAACTATCCCAAAAGGTTACACATTTATATAATGTAAACCAACCTATAACAACCTTCCCCAAAAGAATGTATCCACACTCGACGTCCTCTTTCTCGTGATCAGCGAGACTAATCCTTAGCACCTGGGGGGGGGGGGTTAAGGAAAAACAAAGATAAAAGAAAGGGGGTGAGATAAATCTCAATAAGTTACTAATGCAACTACATGACATGCTATGATGCAATATACAATAATAAATCAGAGATAGCACATAGCAGTTATCACATAACAGATAGCAGCGGAAATAAACACATAACAAAGGATATAGCCAAGGTTTTCCAAACCGGTACATCCAAATAAAGGATCGCTGCGCAGCTCCAATAATCAACAAATCATCATCTTCATAATAGCATTAAAGCCGAAGAGAAACCCCCGGTACCGGAACCAATAACCATAAGAGTGTCACAAAGGACAAGAGCCATGCCACAAAGTCATGCTCGGTAGCTGGATACATTCTTTTGGGGAAGGTTGTTATAGGTTGGGTTACATTATATAAATGTGTAACCTTTTTGGGATAGTTGTACCAATCAATGACGTCATTAAGAATTGTATATTTGTATTTTGTTGGGCATAAACTTGTGGAAGTTTATGATAGTTGTATTTGGTTTTTGTCAAACTTGGATTTGTAAAACTTTGGATCATCACCTTTTGGTATCAAATGGAATTTTTAACTTCAGTATTTCTTAGTTTTGGTCTTAAGTCGACGTCCAGCTCGCGGTCTCGGGCCCGCGGGGTCCGGGGTCGCGACAATAGGAACCATCATTTGGGACACTGATTTTGTCAACTTTTCCAAAACAGTCTCTCCCACTTTGGAATTAACAACTTTGTCAACCGCGGGCTCCTTTTCCTTGGGACGGACATCACTCCATTTACCGACCATCGGGAAGTCACAAATTCGAGCATGTTGACGCTCGGGTCATTGGCTGTGTCGGGGGCGTGGGGGCGTCCAAGCTTTCCCTTCTCGATTAGCTTCGAGATGATGCGTTTTATGGCGGTGCAATCATTGGTATCATGGCCATGGTAGTTGTGAAAGGCACACCTTTTGGTCTTGATGCGACGTTTTTCAAGATTCTTTGGCCGGAAATCTTCGAGGGGCCACATGAGGCCTTGTTTGACCAATCCTTCAAACACTTTGCTTATGGGCATTCCGAAATCCTCAAACTTTGTGAAATGGAGCTTGGCTCGGCCTTTGGCTTTTCTTTCATTATTGACCGGAGTGTGGTGGGGATGAGAATCACCGTTACTCAATGCAAAGGGGTGCCCCTCGAGTGTCCTTTCAAATTTAGCTTCCATTTGTTTTCTCTTTCCCAACAACGTACCCGACTGAGGTGCAACATGAGGATTCTGTGGAAGTGCGTGGGTGTAGGCATACCCATAATCTTGGTTGCTTGCAGGAATATACATTGGAGGCATGCAATGAGATCGTGGTCCAAGAGGTCTCCGATTGCAGAAATGATACGGGTCACCATGGAATCTTATCGGGAAATCCGGTGGAAGTCGGTTAGTGATGCATGGTTGGGTATCCACATATGGTCTAAACAGTGACTGAGCTCCGGTGACTTGGTTGATGGCATTAAACCGAAGGGTATGGTATTGTGAGTATGATGCTCGGGGCGTAAGCGGTGTGAACAGTGGTTTGTGGGCCTTTTGAGTGGATTGTGTTTGGGGTTTTATAGGAAGTGTCTCATGGGAGATGTTGGATTTGGGATAAGGCGGAGTGAGGAAGATTTGAGTGAGAGGCTCGTTATGGATGACGGCGTGTTAGGGCGAAGAAATGGAGGCCTCGGTATTTTGGTGAGATGGAGGGGGCAATCTTCGGTTACAATCTGGAGGTCGGGTAGCTTCCACCCTTTCATTGTGGTTGGTCACTTTGGTGAAGGGCCCATCAGTTGTGACATCTCTTTGTCTCATCGACTCATTGAACGGGTTCCGTGTTTCCTTGTGGCTCTTCGTGATGACTTCCTCCGTAGCCCCGGAGGCTTCTAGAGTTTGGAGCGGCTCTCCTTTCGTCAGGCTATCCGGGTTGTCTGCAACGTCTTTTCCCAAACTACCATCCATCAAAGCAGTCTTTTTGAGGTACCGGATCGGAGAAGTTGTAGTGACAGGGGAACTTTCTAACTCCACACGCACTAGGCGGCGACATGATGCTCTTTTCCACTTCATTTGAGCTACGGGGAAGACAAAAGGTAGCTTTAGGCTTGGGTAAACACTGAGTGAATGCTCATGCTACTGATGAGGAATGACCGCTAGGCTTAGACCTATGGGGTAAAAAGGGGGACAGGGTCAAATGGGATCTTAAATCCATCCGAGATTCCAACGGGGGTCTACTTACAAGGTTGTAACAGACTTCTTGGATGGCAACGGGGGATCCATTCAAAGACTTGACTTCCTAGGGGACTATTCCTAGGGCTTTAGCGGGGACCTAGGGGACAATGCCTAAGGTCTTGACGGGAATCTTAACGGGGACCTAGGGGGCAACGCCTAAGGTCTTGACGGGAATCTTAACGGGGTCTCGGAGGACAACGGGGTCCATCCAAAGACTTAACGAAATCACATAACGGAGGTCTTGGAGGACAACGGGGTCTGTCCAAAGACTTAACGAAATCACATAACGGAGGTCTTGGAGGACAATGGGGGTCCGTCCAAAGACTTAACAAAATCCCATAACGGAGGTCTTGGAGGACAACGGGGGTCCGTCCAAAGACTTAACAAAATCCCATAACGGAGATCTTGGAGGACAAATCCAAAGACTTAACGAAATCACATAACGGAGGTCTTGGAGGACAACGGGGGTCCGTCCAAAGACTTAACGAAATCACATAACGGAGGTCTTGGAGGACAACGGGGGTCCGTCCGAAGACTTAACGAAATCCCATAACGGAGGCTTGGAGGACAACGGGGGTCCGTCCAAAGACTTAACAAAATCCCATAACGGAGGTCTTGGAGGACAATGGGGGTCCGTCCAAAGACTTAACGAAATCACATAACGGAGGTCTTGGAGGACAACGGGTCTGTCCAAAGACTTAACAAAATCCCATAACGGAGGTCTTGGAGGACAACGGGGGTCCGTCCAAAGACTTAACAAAGTGACATTTATTAACGCAAGAATGTGTCGAAGACAAGAAACAAAGAACGGAGCAAGCTCATGCCACGTGCAATTATTTATTCATTCAACTTTACTTAAAACACATTTTTATTCCTAAATGGTTGGAAAAGATTCCTCTTCTTTTTCGCAACTATTCTATATCCTGGATCAGTGGAGGCCATCACTACGCCTATAGACCCCTCGTTTTTCACCTGCCTTGCACACTCTCAAGGATGGACTGTCCCGGGCGAGGGTCCTATAGGGCAAGCGGCTTCCACCGGCCGAAATTAACGAACCTAGTGTCTAGTGCGTCGCAAGATTCCCAATGCGTGAGCCATTCCAATCATGATTAGGCCCCGGTTAAGGTCGAGATTCGTCTTAGGGACTTAAGGGACTTCCGGCATAACCTCATCTTTGATGAGGGCTCTCGAACCTTATCCTTGGGATTAAGGACGATTAGTATGGACCATTCATTAGGGCTTGAAAACACGGTGTCATCCTATCCTTAATACATGACTTAGGTTAATTATGGTCAACATTAACGCGTAAGTCAAGGACCGGGTCAAAGTTGACCATGGTCACACTTGCTTTCACAAGGAGTCATGACTCGGGCACTAACTTGGCCATGATTAACCTTAGACACGCATTAAGGATGTGGCCACGTGAGGTAGACCAAAAAACCAACCAAAGTCACGGTATTTGTGTGTCACGGACATGTGTGGTTGACTCGGCTCGGAAGGGGAGGTGGAATGGACCCGTGCGCGCTCGAAGGGAACAGGAGCGCCAATCGAGCTACATCTGGCATCCATCTCGGGTTTTTAAAGGGTTGTAGGAACGTGTAAGGTCAAGTGCGCGTTGTGTGAAGTTAAATCTACGTTCCCTTTTGAGTCAAAATAGAGATTTTCAATCCGTTATTCAACATGATGGGCATGGCATAAGAAAGACATGAACAAGTATGAACAAGCATGAAGTAGGCAATTTATACACACAATGAATCAAAAGAAGATGATTAAAAAAAGACCAAAACTTGTACATGTGCCAAGTTGTGCACAACCAAAGAATTTTGAATCAAACATTTTGCAAAAGAACAATTTTCTCATTCAAGTTGTGCACAACACGAAGAGTCAAGAATTTTTTTACAAAAAAGGGGGTTATGCACAATGAGATTTTGGAAATCATTTTTATTGACAAAAGATCATGCATAACCAAGTTTTGGCCAAAAGAATAAAGGTAATGTGCACAAGTAAGACTGTAAATTTGGAACCTGGACAAGCAGAAGGCAATTCAGAATGTTGCTGCCCTGCACAAAATTGTTAATTTGCAACATTCTGGCCCTTTTACCAAACTAGCCGTACGGCTAGAGCCATGGGGTTGAGATTTTTCTCAGTTTCTGCCACTTCTGATTATCATGCTCCAGTTTATTGCAATTCCAGAACATATGCACTCAAAACAGTTCAAACAGAAACAGCAAACACACAAAAATATGCACAGAGTCAACTAACGGAAACGGGAGTTTGACCCACACAAAAGTGCCTCCAAAGCTTCTAAAGAGAAGTTCGTAAGCACTTTATTTCCCCAGCGGAGTCGCCACTGTAAGGATCCCGTCCCCGGGGCGAAACAAGCAAAGTTCACACGAGGAAGAAATGCCAAACACTGGTAACTTTCCTAACGAAAAAAGAAACGGAGTCGCCACATTTGTTAATTTTAAACCAAACAAATGAAAATGGTTAGAGAAGGTGAGTTCGGAGGTCACGTTACACTTTGGGAAGAACATATTTACGGTTCACCCAAAGTGCCTTGGAAAAACCGAGTCTCCCTTGTTAGTTTGAAAATGTGCATGTGTGTGTGTATTTAACGGAAAAGTTTCTGTTATTGGTTTTGTTTGGAAAAACTTAACTGAAAGGGTCTGTTTATTAAGAAAATAGGGATCAGAGGGCAAAACAGACATTTTGCCCCCTGTTCCTAACATAGCCGTATGGATGGACAGGTAGTTTCCTGGGATCTTACAGTTCAGTCAAGAACAGTCCAGTTTCAGAGCAGAAACAGAACATTCTGTTGAAACTGGACAGAACTGTTTTGATTCTAGTTTGTTTGAAACGCTTTATAATTTTAAATACAACATTACTATGCTAAATGATCATCACTTAGTCCCCAAAACAAGTATTTGGGTGTGATCATAAGCAATCTTTGGAGAAAATTGAGAAAAGTTGATGAACAAGCCCTTTGGGCCAAAATTGACCATTTGGTGATTAAAGATTGAAACTTTATCACCAAGATGGCATTTTTAGGACTTATTAACCTTTTAAGGAATCAAATTAACACATAAAGATTGAATATTTGTAACCCCAAAGGGGACTTTAGAGCTAGATCAATGTTGGATGATAAAGATGGAAGCTTTATCATCCAAAAATGATCATCATTGCCAACAAAAGCATCATTTTAACTAGACAAGAATGTAAATGACAATCAACAAGCCATGATCATCTAGGTTTGAACCTCTTCCACACAAGGCATGGAGGGCACCTTGGATCATCTCATGGCTTGGACAAGAAAAATATAGAGTAATATATGTATATTTGCTTGAATGGACAAGTCTTGCATAAATATAAAGTTGCTTGAATGGACAAGTCTTGCAAGTAATATAAAGTTGCTTGAATGGACAAGTCTTACAAGTAATGTAAAGATCAACATAAACTTAAACAAAGATTAAAGAGAAAATAGAGTTATAGATGGAGAGAAGGGAGGGGGAGAAGGTGGCTTTACCTATTTTGGTTTAGCCAATCTTCCTTTCTCTCTTTCACTCTTTGTTTCACTCTTCTCTCACACTACTGGAGTGATTTCGACAGAGTAATCTTTCTTAGGTTGTTTCTCCCCCCCCCTGGAATGATCAGCAAGGGGTTCAATTTATAGGGGCTGATAGTGCCCAAAGTAGCTGTACGGCTCATGTTGGCGACCTTCTGGATTTTTCAATCTTTTAATTCCAGAACAGTCCATGTGTCCATATTTTGTCTTAGTGAGGTCTTGGCCTATCAGTTTATCCCTGAATGGTGCCTAGAATTCCTCTAAGCTGGTCAAATTCAGATTGGGGTACTTACACATGCCTCCCCCAAAGACGCAGAAAGAAATCAAGGGTTTCATGGGCATACTTCAATACATCAGTCGGTTTGTGCACCAACTCACTTCCATGTGTGAGCCGATCTTCAAGCTACTCAAGAAGAATGTGGCTCTAGAATGGACCGATGTTTGCCAAGAAGCCTTCGACCAAGTGAAGCATTACTTGACATGCCCTCCAGTTTTGGTTCCACCGCACAAGGAGAAGCCCCTCTTGCTCTATCTCACTGTCAATGATGAAGTCCTAGGGGATATGTTAGCACAAGAACAACGAGACTCCACAAAAGAGAATGCTATCTACTTTGTCAGCCGCCGGTTTCAAGGAGCTGAGAAGCACTACTCTGTCTTAGAGAAGTCTTGTGCGGCATTGGTTTGGGTTACTCAAAAGCTCAAGCATTATATGGAGGCCTTCCCAATCAAGTTGGTAGCAAAAGTGGACCCGCTCCGCTACATCTTCGAGAAGCCCTTCATGTCAACAAGAATAGCCAAATGGTACTTCATGCTCGCCGGCTACGATATCACTTACGTCACACTCAAATCCATCATGGGGAAAGTGTTCAGTGATCAGCTTGCTGAATTTCCGTGTGATGAAGTGAAGGGGGAAGATGTACAGCTCCCCGACAAGCATTTAATTTGCGCTACAACAGAGGAAAATAAGTGGCAACTTTTTTTCGATGGCGCGACCAATAAGCATGGATATGGCATAGGGATGTTACTTGTCGATCCAAAGGACATCTATACTCCAATTGCTATCCGCCTCGAATTTGAGGCCACCAACAACATCACCGAGTACGAAGCATGCATAGCAGGGCTCGAAGCGGCCCTCGAGAGAAATGTCACGAGCTTAGAGGTATTTGGAGATTCCTTACTCATCATCAATCAGACATCTGGAAAATGGAAAATTCAAGACTCAACTCTACAACGGTATGGTCAACATCTCGAGGTGTTGGTTGAACAGTTTCAAGAAATCACCTTCAACTACCTGCCAAGGGACAAGAACCGTTTCGCTGATGCACTAGCCACCATCGCTTCACTGGTCGAAATGCCCGAGGGAAAAATGGTGAAGCCCTTTAAAATTTCCCGAAGGAATAATCCGGCATACTGCATGAGTATTGAGATCAACGAGGTCCAGGCAAACCCCCCGTGGTATTCAGATATCATGAACTTTCTCAAGAATGGCACTTATCCCGAGAATAGCAATAAGAAGTCTCAGATGGCGTTGCAAAGGCTAGCCTCTCGATATGTACTAATTAGAGACCGAGTCTACAAAAGGCACCACGAAGGGATCAATCTCCTATCCGCAAGTGATTCTGAAGCTCAAGAAATAATGCATGAGATCCACGAGGGTGAATGTGGGCCCCACATGAACGGGTTTATGTTGACCAAAAAGATACTCCGTATGGGTTATTATTGGAGTACCATGGAAAGAGACTGCATCGAGAAAGTCAATAGGTGCGCCAAATGCCAATTCCATGCCAACCTACAACACGCTCCACCGTCACAACTTTACAACATGACCACGCCATGGCCTTTCTCTTGTTGGGGCATAGACATCATCGGAAAAGTTCACCCTACTGGCAGCAACGGACAATCTTTCGTCCTAGTAGCTGTGGACTATTTTACAAAATGGGTCGAAGCACAGGCTTACCGGGTTCTCAACGCTAAGAAAGTGGCCGAATTCGTGAAGACCCACATCATGTGCCGGTACGGCGTTCCTCATTAAATCATCTCAGACAACGGTTCTCACTTTGAGAAAGAGATGGACGCGCTCCTGGTAGAATACAAGATTACTAAGCACAAGTCATCTCCATACCGCCCTCAAGCAAACAGCGCGGTCGAAGCAGCTAATAAGACAATCGAGACCATTGTGAAGAAAATGGCCTCCACCGGAAGGGATTGGCTCGAAAAGCTACCTCTAGCATTGTGGGGCTACCGCATGTCAATACGGACAGCAACTGGAGAAACTCCTTATGCACTGGTGTATGGTTCCGAAGCTGTACTCCCAATAGAGCTCGAAGTCCCATCCCTAGGGGTCCTCCTCGAGAACCAAGTCAATTAAATCGATTGGATGCAAAGTCGATATGAACAGCTAGCTCTACTCGACGAGAAAAGGCTAAGGGCACTCGAACGTACGAGAGCCTATCAACAAAGAATGGCAAGGGCTTTCAACAAAAAGGTGAAGCCTCGAAACATCAATGTGGGAGATTTGGTCCTAAGACAACATCCTCCTAATGCCATGAACCCCCTTGGAAAATGGGGACCCCGATGGATCGGTCCGTACGTGGTCAAGAAGATACTAAGCGGCGGTGCATTCCGACTCGTGGATTTAAATGGAGATCAGCTGCCGAAAGAAGTCAACCTCGACAAGCTGAAGAGATTCTACGCTTAATAAACGAAGACCATTAAAAAAAAAAAAAAAAAAAAAAGCTCGCTAGGTTGAAAACCCGCAAGGGCGGCCTAGGCAAAAATTAGAGCACGTGCAAAAAAGAAGCCCGCTAGATTGAAATCCCGAAAGGGCGGTCTAGGCAAAAAACAAGGTGCACAAAAAAAAAATGGTCTTCGTTTGTTCGAACTACGCAAACCTGAGCCTCTACACTGGAGGAACGTAGGCAACCCTCGGGTGCGGTCTAAATCATAACAAATACCCCAAATCATTTCAAATTAACGAGATGCAATTTTTATTCATTCACTGAATTATTTTGATCATTACAATGGAAATGTTGAGCTATTAAAAGACATAAAACATTAAATCCTAAACAAGTGGTCTATTTTACTTGCAATCTCTTGGGGGACTAGGAAAAATCTAATTTTCTCTTGGCCTTCGAAGGGCCACCCGAACGACCATCAATCCTACTCTTCTTGGGAGGTCTAGGAACACTGATACGGACCGAAACCTTCTGCGCAACAGAACGCCTCCGAGCATAAAAATCATCCAAAGGGGTACCGAAAGGGTCAGTCAGAATATTGTTCACATCAGCAGCAGCTTCCTTGTATCTCAAAGCACTTCTAGGCTCAAAATCTTTCCCTAACAATTAACCCGAAGAGCATCTACCCAAGTAATGCCGCGGTAAACGGTACCAAACAAATGATCCAAGTAACTCTCGGGAAGAAAGATACTACCCCGATGCAGAGGGACGGAAGCCCACCGATGATGGTCATCTCCCCAGGCCGACTGGAGTTCACTGGAGAATTCCGGACCAATGTAAGAAACTGGACGAAGCATCCCGTTCCTCAGAAAAGGAATTATCTGTTGACGGCCAAACTGCCTCAGAACCCATTCTGGTTGGTAAAACAAAGAATCTCTCAACCCGGGTAAAACCACATGCTGAAAACCGAAGGTCCATTCCACAAAAAGGAGAAGACCCCAAGAAGAAGGGCACCACTCAATGTCACCTGTAAGACGAGAAGCAAAGAATTTCCTCCAACCCTCTTTGGTCAGATTTTGAATCAACAGTCGTCTTCTATGAACAGCAAAAGGAGAAAGGTCACCATCCGACGCATAAAGCCTGAAATGCTCTCGAAGCCATATGGTCAAAAGCAAGGGGCTTCCTCGTCGCATCCCGCCCGTACGATGCAATTCGTCCAAACCATGCAAAGTTTCCCCCACTATGAGAGGGATTATACTGAATTATTGCTCCTTCGCCTGCAACACAATCTCAGCCAACTGCGCATCCGCAGTACCTAGAGGAGCGACAAACAGAACCTCGCTGAAAAGACAGACAGCCATGGCATTTCTCTTAAAAGAATGAACCGCGACATCTTCAGAATGCAAGCTGAAAAACATCGGAAGCTCAGTTATGTCAACAACAGTCCCGTGCAGTATCTTCTTCACCTCTCCAACAGGGAGATTCAGAAGGTCAACCCAAGAATCAACAGCACCGCGGTGATACTTAGGGACGGCAATCCGACCGGCCAAAGGCATACCAAGAATGGCCGCAAAATCATCGACAGTCGGCACCATTTCATTAGCCGAAAAGTTGAAAGTATGGCTATCACAATCCCAAAAGGCTACTGCGGCCTTCAGCAAATCCCAATCCGGCTTCAATGTCTGCAAAGTAAAAAGAATTCGAAACCCGAAATCTTTGATAAAAGCATTTTTGGGATGTGTCTTGAAAGAATACACGAAGGTCGACAAATCCTTCTCGTAATTACTAGCAACCTCGGCATCAAGACTAAAAAGGCTAGAGGCCATGGGAAAAAAGATTACAAGCAAAATTGAGCAATGAAATGTTGTTAAAAAAAATGGCAAAAGAGAGCTGTTAGAATCAAATTGTCGACCAGAAGCTGATATTATAGCTGTTGGGGGATCTTTTGGCCAGCAAATGTTAGGCCCCGAATTTCGCCTCCCAGAGGCGCGTGCCCCCCGACACTGGTATGAGCGGCGCGCGCGTCCCATCGCCAAGAGAGGAAGCGCCCACGTCCCAGGTCAGAATTGCTTCAAAAACGGCCCTTGTCAGTTCAAAAGGCAACCCAGGCACTTCAAAATGCCTTCAACCTGCAACAAGTTCAAAATCCCAACAGCAAGGCAACATTCAAACATCTCCGCCCTTGAGCACCCAGTTGGGAACACGTTGATTTGGTCCGCCCTTAAGGCATGTCTAAAATTAAAAGTAAGACAGGAATTCTCAATAAAAAAAAGAGAGAAAGTTAGGGTGTCCTTCTTTAATTCTCAAAGATCAGTTTTTACAATTCATCCCTAGCAGAAAGCACTCTGCAGTCAACTGTGCCCGCACCCCACCAAAAGTCAAAGTCAAACAGTCAACATCAAAATGTGACTCACGGCAACAATGTGGTCCTGGTGAGTCACAAAATCACTACCTCCTCATCAAGTAAAATCTACACCCATTCCAGCAGACGGTCCTCTGGGTCCCGCATTCGAGCAGACGGTCCCTCGGTACCCTCTATTCAAGCAGACGGTCCTCTGGGTCCCGCATTCAAGCAGACGGTCCCTCGGTACCCTCATTCAAGCAGACGGTCCTCTGGGTCCCACATTCAAGCAGACGGTCCCTCGGTACCCGCATTCAAGCAGACGGTCCCTCGGTACCCGCTATTCGAGCAAACGGTCCTCCGGGTCCCGCATTCAAGCAAACGGTCCTATGGATCCCGCTTCTAGAAAATGGATCTCGCCACCAGAAAACAGGTCCCGCTTCCAGCAAACGGATCTCGCTACCAGCAAACAGATCTCGCTTCCAGCAAACGGATCTCGCCACCAGCAAACAGGTCCCGCTTCCAGCAAACGGACCCGCAGGTCCCTCTATCGGCCATGGTGGGCTGCTTCATGCCACCGAACCTTTTATTATCAACCAAGCCGCTCACACAGGGAGCGCACCTCTATCCTTTACCATTTCAAATTCCTGCTTTTATCGAGTCTTTTCTTTTCTTGGTGATGTCCTAGGTGGATGTCTTTCTTTCGTCGGCGCGTTTGCTTTGCAATCCATGCCGCCGAGGGGCTCTATAGACACCCCGCCTTGGACCGCTCACCCCGATTGCACACTTGATTTTGTGTTTCTCCCTCTTTTAAATGTTTTCTGTTAGTTTCTGTTACTTTGGTTAAGTTCCAGACGGGCCCCGTTAAGTCCAGGGACTAAACAGAATAACAGTTCTAACTTTCTAGTCCATTTTGTCAAAATTTGTCTTTCAGAGTCGCGCGCCTCTGCCCTTGAGGCCAGACGCGCATGCCTTCCGCCGCCTAGGTGGGATGCGCGCGCTTCTGGGGTGTGTCAGTTACAGATTCTGCCCAAGAATCTCTCCCTTGCTCATTATACATGATTTTGCCCGAGAAAGATTTCTTGGAGACTCCGTTTGGCTCCAAAAAAAACACACATTTTCAACTATAAAAACCCCTCCAATCCATCATTGGAGGGGACCTTGAACCTTGAATTTCAAGATCTTTCATTAATCTTTGGCATCACATTCTTTCACAAGTATTCTATACCATCTCAAAAGGTTGTCTTTGAAGATTACTATAGGTACAATTCTCTTCTACTTTATGTCTTAATATTCTTCATTTTCTTCTTCTTCTTCTTCTTTTTTCAATCAATGTGCAATCACCCAAAACCACTTGGGACATGACACCAGTGGCTCTTTCATTACATTGAATTGGCCTAGGAGTTATCTCCCTACATTCTAAACAATAAAACCCCTTTTAAAACCACTTTTTATCATTATTCAAATAGGAGAACATATTTATCTTTAAAGTGGATTATGGACAAACAAGACCGACATTGCTCGGGCGAAATGGGTGTTTAAGTACTTCCCATTTCGTAACCTAACCCCCGAACCCTTCATCCCAAAGAATCTTTGTTTTCGTAAATCAAACTTAGGCTCATAAACATTAGGTTTTCTTGCGTTCCTCAAAAACGTGGGTGGTGACTCTAAAACACAATTAGACATCCTAGGATAATTCATCGCTCTAGCCAAGTTGTGTTTTCCCGGGGTATCTACAGATTGATCCATCACCTAAGTTTTATTTCATGGACTTTAGACCCACATGTAAGAAGTATTTATACTTCATTTTTTAGGTAGTCCATCGTAATAGAATAGGCTTAGGAATAGGGCGAGAATGTCAAGATTGAAGAATTATCACAAGTTGATTTGAGCTACGCGCCATGCGCCACCTTCACCTTTGTGCCATGCGCCTATCCAGCGCGCGCGCATAAGGTGATGTGCCTAGTTATGCTACGCCAATGATCCAACGGTGGTTAAATAACACGTATGCACCCGCATCTAAGGACACCTATCCATAACGGTCACATTTGTGTTATGTGTCTAATGGCTATAAAAGGACACGTGCTCCACTCAATGAGTGACAACATATCTGTCCTTTAACCTTATCCACAAGGGATTTCCAACGGCTAGTTTTTTGGGCTCTACTATAAATACCCCATAACTTCAAACGTTTTGAAGTTGCTAAGAATCTCAGAATTTCTCTCTCAATCATTTGTTGAAGATTTGAAGATTGCCTTTGATTTTCCAAAATTCTCAAGAACATCTTCATACCTTCATCCTTAGCCCAGATCCTCAAGCAAAAACACTTTAGTTTTCTTGTGCTCTCAATCTCAAAGATCTAAAGAGCCTTGAATCTAAAATCACACACATACCTCTTTAAGTTTGATCACGTAGATCTTTCTTTTAGAGATACACCGGTTATTGTCTAGGATTTGTTCTTTCATAGAATATTAGATCTTGAGTTAGTGTATAAGCTCAAACGATTCTAATTTGTAACACTCACGCATTATATAAGATCTCCATTAGAAATCCAAGACTAACCATCTTGGTAGAGGACGTAGATCTTTCATTGATCGAACCTCTCCAAATAGCGCGTATTAATTTCTTGTCATTTACTTTCAAGTTATTATCTTATCTCACTATTTGCTTGTTTACTCATTGTAGATTGATTGAACTGAACTGTTGTAGACACCCCGCCTTGGACCGCTCACCCCGATTGCACATTTGATCTTGTGTTTCTCCCCATTTTAAGTGTTTCTCGTTAGTTTCTGTCACTTCCGTTAAGTTCCTGACTGACTTCGTTAAGTCTAGGGACTAAACTGAATGACAGGGCTGACTTTCTAGTCCATTCTGTCAAAATTGCCTTCTCTGAGTCGCGCGCCTCCGACAGGAGGATCCAGGAGCGCGCGCCTCCCGCCCCCAAAGCAGGAAGCGCGCGCCTCTGGGCGTCAGTTACAGATTTCTGGCCAGGATTCCCTCCCTTGCTCAATTTACAAGATTTTGCCCGGGAAGGATTTCTTGGTGACAGAGTTTTGGCACCAAAAACACCCCCCTTTCACCTATAAAAACCTCCCTTTACCTCAATTTTCAAGGATCGAAAGTTCATCGAAAAGACCCGATCGAAAACTAGACAAAAAAAATCACTTTCTAAAGGTTCTCCAAGGATCTCATCAAGCAACACTTGAAGTTCTTCAAATTGTAGGTAAAAGTACATCTTTTCCTTTCTTTTCTACTTCATCTCCTCTCTCTCTTTTACTTTAATCAAATGTGCAATCACCCAAATCACTTTGGGACATGACTCTAATGATCACCTCATCTCATTGAGGTTGGTTAAGGAGTTATCTCCTACATTCCAAATCCTATTTTAAACCCCCTTTTTATGACTTAAAGAAGAAGAAGAAGAACATTTTCATTCATGTAGATTTTGATCAAGCAAGACCAACTTTAGTTGGGCGAGATGGGTGTTTCGGTACTTCCCATCTCGTAATCTAACCCCCGAACCTCAAAACAAAGAATCTCTGTTTTCGTAATCAAACTTAGGCTACAAACAATAGGTTTTTCTTATGTTCCTCAAAACATAGGTGGCGACTCTAAAAACAAGTTAGACATCCTAGGATAACACACGCGCTCGAGCCTAAAGCCGTGGTTCCCCCGGGGTATCTACAGTGGCGACTCTGCTGGGGAGTATTTGAGGGTTAAACTTGCATTCTGATCGAAATCTACATCTTTTCTGGGCATTCTGTTTCCTGATGGGGGAGCGCGCGTCTGGCCTTTTAAGCCTAAGGCGCGCGCATCCCGCATCAAGAACCAGAATCGCCCACTTCTTCATGTTCTTCATCTTCGTCTTCTGTTATTCTGCACTAATCACTTCTGCAGGGGTTACAATATGAACATGGGACCAGGGCAATCCCCTAAGTCCAAAGTCTGACATTCTGACAGGTGTGCCCCAGAAGCGCGCGCCTCCCATAAGCATTGCGCCATGCGCGCGCGTCCCACATCAGCACTCAGAGGCGCACGCTTCTGGGTTGGATTCCAGAACAGAAACAGGTTTCAGTGACTGAGCAGAACAGTGGGGTGTGGGCACAGTTGCCTGCATCAGAACAGAATTGAACCCTCGGACTGTTTTAATTTTGTGTTTTATTTACCGGTCACACGGGTGATTCGGGAGTTGTAATTTTATGTGCTTATGTGTTTTGTGTGTTTTTCTTTCTTTTCAAAAAAAAAATAAAATAAAATAAAATAAAAAAATAAAATTTGTCACTTGTTAGACCTCACACTACATGCACATATTCCTATGAACTGCTCACTATCGAGTCGCACAAGTCCAACCCCAAACCCGTCGAGGCCCGTCCTAGAAAGTTTCAAGCTCCACCAGACCTTGGCTCTTTCGAAGCGGTAAACCTCAGCCCGTGGCGTAGTTCAAGACTACATGCCGGGGGTGACCTTTGAGCCTCATATTCAGGCCGAGCACAAACCACACAATTCTAGTTAGGGTCTAACACTCCGTGACTCAAGTCGGTTTCCATGTACCGAGATTTCCCTAAACTAATGTCTTCAAATCATACATGCCAACTTGTTGAAAGGGACGCAATAAAAATCCGTCCCCAAAAGTGGTTATTTTGGACCAAAATAAAAAATCCGTCCCCGCATGTATGCTTTACTACATTAATTTAGTTTAATCCCGATACATGTAGGATTCACAAGCGCGATGGAATCCGATGAGTATATGGGACCGCGAGATGGTCTATATGCTAGTGTGA
The DNA here is from genome assembly GCA_026119855.1 of Campanula takesimana. Taxonomy (NCBI): domain Eukaryota; kingdom Viridiplantae; phylum Streptophyta; class Magnoliopsida; order Asterales; family Campanulaceae; genus Campanula; species Campanula takesimana. The sequence continues at coordinate 301,918 of JAOWBW010000449.1, read as the reverse complement.
CGATTCCATTATTTTTTTAGAAACCCCAAAAGGGATTCATTCCCTCCGACTTATATAAAAAAAAAAAAAAAAAAAGGTCTTTTCTTAAGACTGACAAGGGCCTCTTCTGCACAATAGGTTCAATTGGTACTTACAAAGTCTATCGGGATTCAGCAAATCGGTTAGTCCGTGAAGAGATCACTCCAACAGCTCCAACATCAACCATGACCGGCAGCAGCAACACCATGTCTCTCGAACAGCTCTCAACTATGGTCCAACTCCTCCAAGAGCAAGTCTCCACCCTTAACAAAGAGGCACAAAGCAAAGACGACATTTGGCAATCCCACCTCGACAGCCAAAGGGAGGCCCACGAGGCCGAAATGGAGCTAATGAAAGAAAAGCTCACCAACCTTGCCAAGGGAAAGAACAAGAACAATGGTGATGAATCCGAATGGACCGAGGGTTTGTTCAAGAGTCCTTATGTCAACACCCGCACCAAGAAAATGGGGGAACCAAGTTCCGAGAACAATGAGCCCAAAATGGTGGATTCTATCATGGCCTACATCGACCAAAAATTCAATGGGCTCAACATGGGGAAAGGCTCCGACACAAGCCTTTATCAATCATCCATCCTCATGAGTACTATGGCCGCTCTTCCCGATAAGTTCAAGATGCCCGACATAAGCAAATTCAAGGGCAACTCTTGTCCTATGGCTCACATTGAGACTTATATTTGGGCAATGGTTCCAAAGAAGGTCTCTACCAAGGTGATGGCTCAATGTTTTCCTCTCACTCTCGAGGGGGCGGCAAAAGATTGGTATGCTACTCTCCCGCTCACTGTTCGTCTTGATTGGGACTCCGCCATGCTTGCCTTCAAGAACCAATACCAAGGCAACACCACTCACCGGCCCACAAGGAAAGAGCTAGAGAACACTACTCAACGAGACAATGAGTCCTTCATCGACTTCACAAGGAGATGGAATGACAAACTCTCTGAAATTGTTGAGGAACACAAAAGAACAAATGGACATATTTCTCAAGTGTCTCAAGATTGATCTCCGCACTCACCTAAGTGGGGCTTGCTACTCCGACTTCTCCCAAATGTATGAGGCGGGGGTACGCATGGATGACTTGCTCAAGGAGATTAAGAAGACCACTCCTACTTACCGCTACAAGGCCGCTTCCAACTCCACAAAAGAGGCCTCGGTCAACGCCGTCACTATTGACAAGGGGAATTACAAAAGGGTTCCTCCGCCTCAAGGGAAGAAGCCCCGAAGTGACCGTGTCTACACGCCTCTCCAAGGCATGACTCAAACCGAAGTGTTCGAGGTCCTCAAGGCAAAGGGTCAAGTCACACCCGTACAAGGGTACCAACCCAAGACGATCAACCCCAATCATGCTCACCACAAATATTGTGGCTACCACCAATATAGTGGCCACACCACCGAGGATTGCTTCGTTCTCCGCAATGTCATTCAAGATCTCATAGATAAGAAAGAATTTGTTGTGACTAATGACGAGCATGTCAATGTAATAGAGATAGGAGAACTCGAGGGGACCACCCATTCAATCCCAATTGTGAATGGGGGCCCCAATGTTATGAATAAACTTGAAAATTCTTGTTACGTAGTGACTTACGATGAGGTAATGAGGGAAGTACTAGAGAATAGGAAAAAGAAGCAAGATGGGAACGTCAACATGCTAACTCGATCTGGTCGAGTCATAGCAAGCAACCCTTCCACTTCCGCACCGAGCTCCTCTTCTTAAAGGCCGCAAGCTCACAACACTCCCGAAGATCCTCTACTTGTCCAACTCAAGAAAACTCAAGCCAACATCTCTATTTGGGACCTCATTGCATCCTCAAAGAAACACCGAGATCTTGTCATCCGCAATCTCGATGATACATCAGTTTCTCCCGATACTACTCCCGAGGACCTCACGGCAATGATTGGTCACATTCATTTTGGCAACGTCATCACCTTTGCCGATATGGACCTTCCACCGTTTGGTTCCGACCACAACGAAGCTATTTACCTCAAGGTACGAGCAAGGGGGAGGCCCGTCTCAAGAGTCTTAGTGGACGGTGGTTCCGCACTCAATCTCATGCCTGGTAGAATCATGGGCATACTGGGGCTTAAGGATTCCGATTTGAAGCCTTCTACTTAAGTAATCCGAGGTTATGACAGCACCGCCCGTACAGTCATGGGGATGATCGAAATAGACATTGAGTTTGGGAGCATGGTCATGTCCGTTCCATTCCAAGTGCTTGATATCCCGGCCTCGTTCAACTTACTGTTGGGTCGACCATGGATTCACAGTGCTAATGCCGTACCGTCAACTCTCCACCAATGTGTCAAGATCCGAAATGGTGATGAAATAGTGACCGTAATGGCTGAAAACATCACTATCCACAGAAAAGGTGAGCCCGTCCACCAAGTTCAGCATGGTCTACCAGACTCCACTCTCTCTGGCGTCTCAATCAACGCCATTGACAAAGAAAGGGGAAACGGATCATGGACCCCCAGCAATCACAAAGTCCTCCGCATGATGAGGAATATGGACTACTTCCCTGGTTTAGGCTTAGGGAAATATCAGCAAGGAATCCTACATCCCGTGCAAGTCCCATTTGTCAAGAACACCTTCGGTTTGGGGTATGAGCCTTCCAAAGAAGACTTGAAACAAGAACAAGCGATCAAGAACGAAAAGGCCCGAGCTCGTAAAGAAGGCCGTAGGTATGAAGTCCCTAATCTAAGGCCTTATCGCAAGACGTTGAATGGTTATTTTGTCCGCCAAGGGGAAGACGTTCCATACATGATCTTTCCCGAGCCGTGGGTTAACAATAAAGGTGTCAAAAAGCCCGGCCTCGAAATCTTCTCCGATTGTGAGGTCCAGATATCCGACAGAGAACCAACTCCCATGTCGCCCCGTGAATGGTGGGGGAGGAAGATGACTATAGAGTCCGAGACAGAAATCACCGTGGGGGAAGAACTGACAGATTTAGCCTCCATGTTTGAAGAGCTCGCCATGATGAGTAAATGCCAAGTCAATGCCATCCATGACACCGTCATCATGAACGAAACTATCAGTGAGATCCCGCCAAGCTCCGAGCCGATCAACAATTGGTATTCAACAAAAGGGCCCGTGGTATCCGAGGAATTCTTAGTCCAAGAAATGGGTTGCATACCCCGCACAGCAACAAAGGAAGAGCAGCTCACACTTACCTTCGAGTCCGAGGGTGTCTCTAATACCCTCACCAAAGAGGATTTGGAGGCCATAGCCGAGCGTGTGTTTCCTTTCTTTGCTAATGAAAAATTTGATATTTCTGAGTACCCTGAGATTGCAAACATCATAAATGATGAATAAACTAATAATGAACTTAACGAACAAGTTAATAACGACTCAAATTATGATGAAATAGACCACGAAAACACAACTTACTTAAATGAACTTGCTCAACAAGTCCGTAGTCGTGGCGAGAATGGTCCAAAGGCTGACGAAGAATTGCATGTTGTTAATCTGGGTACCGAAGAAGAGCCAAAAGAAACCAAGATTGGAAGCTTCTTCAAGGGGGACGACAAAGATAGATTGACTGCACTACTACGGGAGTTCGTGGATGTGTTCGCATGGTCATACAAAGACATGCCGGGTTTAGACAGAAAGGTAGCGGAGCACAGGATCCCGATCAGAGAAGGTACCAGGCCAGTAAAGCAGAAGCTCAGAAAGATCAAGCCAGAATGGTTTCTGCAGGTCAAAGAAGAGATTGAGAAGCTCCTCAGTGTGGGTTTCATCAAGGTTATCGAGTATCCGACATGGTTAGCCAACATTGTGACAGTCAGGAAGGCCAACGGCAAGGTTCGAGTTTGTGTAGACTTCCGGGATTTAAACAAAGCTTCCCCAAAGGATGATTTTCCACTCCCTAATATCGACATGCTAGTCGACTCTGCTGCTGCCTACGAGGTTCGCTCATTCGTGGATGGGTTCGCTGGGTACAATCAGATTCTTATGGCCGAGGAAGATCAACATAAGACAGCCTTCACAACACCGTGGGGTACCTTTTGCTACACAGTCATGCCATTTGGGTTAAGAAATGCTGGGGCTTCCTACCAAAGAGCCGTGACAGACTTGTTCCACGATATGATTCACAAATAAATCGAGGTCTATGTGGACGACATGATCATTCACTCCAAAGGAACCGATGGTCAACACCTAATCGATCTCCGCAAGTTCTTCGAAATGCTTCGTCAACACAAGATGAGGCTCAACCCTGCAAAGTGCACATTCGGGGTTATCCGAGGCAAAGTTCTTGGTTATATGGTCACTGAAAGGGGAATCGAAGTAGACCCCTCCAAAATCAAGGCAATCATTGACATGCCTCCTCCAAAGACGCAGAAAGAGATTAAAGGTTTCATGGGAAGACTACAATACATCAGTCGGTTTGTGCAGCAACTCACTTCCATGTGCGAGCCAATCTTCAAGCTACTCAAGAAGAATGTGGCTCTAGAATGGACCGACGCGTGCCAAGAAGCCTTCGATCAAGTAAAGCATTACTTGACGTGCCCTCCTGTTCTAGTTCCGCCACACAAGGAGAAACCTCTGTTGCTTTATCTCACTGTCAATGATGAAGCCCTAGGGGCTATGTTAGCACAAGAGTAACAAGAGTCCACAAAGGAGAACGCCATTTATTTTGTCAGTCGCCGATTCCAAGGAGGCGAAAAGAACTACTCCGTCTTAGAAAAGTCATGTGCAGCATTGGTTTGGGTCACTCAAAAGCTCAAACACTATATGGAAGCTTTTCCGATCAAGCTAGTAGCAAAAGTGGACCCGCTCCGCTACATCTTCGAGAAGCCTTTCATGTCAACAAGAATAGCCAAATGGTACTTCATGCTCGCCGGCTATGATATCACTTACGTCACACTAAAATCCGTCAGGGGGAAAGTGTTCAGTGACCAACTTGCCGAATTCCCGTGTGACGAAGTAAAGGGGGAAGATGTACAGTTCCCCGACGAGCATTTAATTTGTACTGCAACCGAGGAAGACAAGTGGCAACTTTTTTTCGATGGCGCCGCCAATAAACACGGTTTTGGTATAGGGGTATTGCTTGTCGATCCAAAAGACATCTACACTCCCATTGCCATACGCCTGGAATTCGAAGCTACCAACAACATTGCCGAGTACGAAGCATGCATAGCAGGGCTCGAAGCAGCTCTCGAAAGAAACGTCACGGAACTAGAAGTGTTCGGCGACTCTTTGCTCCTTATCAATCAGCAATCGGGTAAATGGCGAACCCAAGACCCGACTCTCCAACAGTATGGTCAGCACCTTGAAGAACTGGTTGAACAATTCCAAGAGATCACTTTCAACTACCTGCCAAGGGATAAGAATCGCTTCGCTGATGCACTGGCCACTATAGCTTCATTAGTTGAAATGCCCAAAGGGAAAATGGTGAAGCCTTTCAAAATTGCTCGAAGGAACAGTCCGGCATATTGCATGAGTATCGAGATTAATGAGATGCAAACAAACTCTCCGTGGTATTCAGATATCATGAACTTCCTCAAAGAAGGCACTTATCCCGAGAATAGCAATAAGAAGTCTCAAGCAGCTCTGCAAAGGATAGCCTCTCGGTACGTACTGATTGGGGACCGAGTCTATAAAAGGCACCACGACGGGATCAATCTCTTATACGCCAATGAGACCGAAGCTCAAGAGATAATGTGTGAAGTGCACGAAGGAGAATGTGGACCCCACATGAATGGGTTTATGCTAGTCAAGAAGATACTTCGCATTGGTTACTATTGGAGCACTATGGAACGAGACTGTATCGAGAAAGTCAAAAGGTGTGCCAAGTGCCAATTCCACGCTAATCTGCAACATGCTCCACCCTCACAACTTTACAACATGGTCACACCTTGGCCTTTCTCTTGTTGGGGGATAGACATCATCGGTAAAGTTCATCCTGCCGGAAGCAATGGGCAGTCATTCGTCCTAGTGGCAGTCGACTACTTCACAAAGTGGGTCGAAGCACAAGCCTATCGGACCCTCAACGCCAAGAAAGTGGCCGAATTTGTAAAAATTAATATCATGTGCCCATACGGCGTGCCTCATGAAATCATTTCCGACAACGGCTCTCACTTCGAGAAGGAAATGGATGCACTTTTGGTAGAATACAAGATCACCAAGCACAAGTCATCTCCTTACCGGCCCCAAGCAAATGGCGCAGTCGAAGCAGCAAATAAGACCATCGTCAAGAAAATGGCCTCAACAGGAAGGGATTGGCCCGAGAAGCTACCATTAGCATTGTGGGGCTACCGCACATCAATACGATCCGCAACAGGAGAAACTCCTTATGCATTGGTCTATGGTTCTGAAGCCGTACTCCCTATCGAACTTGAAGTCCCATCTCTACGGGTCCTCCTCGAGAATCAAGTCAACGAGGTCGACTGGATGCAAAGTCGATATGAACAACTAGCCTTGCTCGACGAGAAAAGGTTAAGAGCACTCGAACGCACAAGGGCGTATCAGCAAAGGATGGCAAGAGCTTTCAACAAAAAGGTGAAGCCTCGAAACATCAATGTGGGAGATTTGGTTTTAAGACAACATCCTCCTAATGCCATGAATCCCCTGGGGAAATGGGGACCCCGATGGATCGGTCCGTACGTGGTCAAAAAGATACTAAGCGGTGGTGCAGTCCGGCTCGTGGATTTAGATGGTGACCAGCTGCCAAAGGAGGTCAACCTCGACAAGCTCAAGAGGTTCTACGCTTAATAAAACAAAGACCATAACAAAAAAAAAAAAAAAAAAAAAAAAAAATCGCTCGCTAGGTTGAAAACCCGCAAGGGCGGCCTAGGCAAAAATTAGAGCACGTGCAAAAAAGAAGCCCGCTAGATTGAAAACCCGAAAGGGCGGTCTAGGCAAAAAACAGGGTGCACCACAAAAAAAAAAAAAAAAAAAAAAAAATGGTCTTTGTTTGTTTGAACTACGAAGACCTGAGCCTCCCAACTGGAGGAACGTAGGCAACCTTCGGGTGCGGTCTAAAACATATCAAAAATACCCAATTCACTTCAAATAACAAAATGCAATTTTCATTCATTCAATGAATTATTCAAACCATTACAACGGATTTATTGAGCAACAAAAGGCATCAAAATATTAAATCCTAAAACAAAGTGGTCTAATTGCAATCTCTAGGGGTACAAGGAAAAATCTAATCTTTCTTAGGTTTGGGAACCCATTGCTTCTTGTTATGTACTTTAGTCTTCTTGGATGGGGACGGAACATTCTTGGGACCGCCAAGACGGGAGAAAACGCTAGGACGGGATGGAGCTTCATCAACGGCTTTCCCTTTACCCTTATCAAGCGGAACCTTAGCGGGGACAACCATGGGACGCTTCCACACATATGAGGAATTTCCCTTACCTTTCTTCTTCTTGGGAAAATGACGGGGTCTATAGTCCCGCACATGAACCACCGGTCTCACGGGGTCAACAACATCGTCATTGGGCCTTCCCAAACGATCAAAAATGCTCGGACGTTTCTCCACCATCGAGACGGACCCTACAGCTGGAACGGCGTTCACCATTGGAACGAACTTCTCACCCTCGAGGACGGAAACCTTAACTTCAAAAGAGAAAGTCATCGGGGCCATTATAACAAGAATTTTGTGGTTTAGGGGGAGAAAGTGTTTGCAAAAGAATGCTGTGTGGCCATTCTGGTCGAAAAATGGTTCAAATTTATAGCTGTTGGAACATTCTGATCAGAAAAGAAAGGGGCTGTAATTCAGCAGTCCAGAAGCGCGCGCCTCCGACCAGGGCTGCACAACGCGCGCGCCTCCCACAAGCAAGGCCCGACGCGCGCGCCTTTGACAGCAGTTCAGACAGAAACAGCCCTTGTCAGTTCAGAACAGAACCCAAACACTTCAACATACCCAACCTGCAGCAAAATCAAATCCCAGCAACAAAAAGGAGTTCAAGCATCGACAATAAGCAACCTTTGGGCACACATTTGTTTGTAAAGAGTCGACATCTAAGATCGAGTCACTAATAGAACATAAAATGAGTAGTAAGATAACTAGGATTGTAAATACATGTTAAATGTTATTACAGGCAAAAGTAAAAGTGTTCCAATCCCTCATCCTCTCAGCCTCAACAGCTCGGGCACATCATCACCAGCGCTATGCTCACCCCCTGCTACCGCTCTCGGTCTCCTCATCGTCATCATCATCCTCATCATCATCATCGTCATCATCATCCTCAGACTCAGATGTCTCAATCACAACATCAGGACGGGTCCTCTTGACAGCTCTCCCTGATGAACTAGCGCCGCCCCGGCTCTGGCTACCCTCTCGGCTCAGACTCCTACTATGGCTCAGACTCCTGCTCAGCGACTGCCTCGCCGAAGAGACAGCCTCATCAATGTCCAGCGCAGCATCCCTGCAGCCTCGTCCCATGCCCCGAGCACCTCGGGCAGCTCCTCTCGCAGCACCAGAGACAGCACCAGCAGCATCTCTAGTCATGGCAGCAATATCCCTTCACAGCTCCAGCACCCTCTCCTCCAGCTGACGGAGCCTCCGCCTCATCCCTTTGTTCTGCCTACCCAAGTGCCTATAAGCAGCTACGGGCACCTGTTGCAACAAAGAACGGGGAAAGGAAATTACATCAATACAAAGAACAGAAAAACAAGACTGGAACTGAGAAAATGCAAAGATAGTCAGAAAAACATACCACAGCAGCCTGAGCGGGAGGCTCTCTCTCCGGTGACATATCCTCGGGAACAATCTCCCTCTGCTCCTCAAAGACCCCGAAGTTTGAATAAGTGTAATAAGGAGGAGGCAAAGGAGGATCAAAACAATACCCGGCACCGGTAGTATAAAACCGAGCGGAGGTCGAAGGAGCAGCCTGTGATCTCCTCGGATCAGCAAACATAAAGCCCTGCATCAAGTTGTTCTCCCTGAAGAGGCCATAATCCTTATCCAAGTGAATATAAGGGACGGCATCAACCCCTACCATATATGCCGCACGATCAGCCTCTGAAAGTGACCTCCAGTTACGAGGGCAGAAAGGAGGAACGTCTGGAACTGCAGGACGAGGAGGGGTGTAAAAGTCTGTCACCTGGGTACCATACTGCCAAAATACTCTGTCTCCCAAGTACAGAGCCATGCACTCACCCGAACTCATCAAAAGCTGAGAACGGGTAGGAATAAGAGTGTGCTCAAACCAGTGCTGAACTGATCTCCAAGGATACAAAGAAAAGGCAACAGACTCAGGCGTCAGGGTGTCCAAGTGCCGTCGGGCCGAAGTAAGACTAATGGGATTCGTGCCAGTCTTCACATTCCTCTCCTTATACGCCCACCGTGCGCAGTCCGGATACTGGGGCTGGCCTTCCTTGGCAATCTTGAAATCCCTCAGATTCAGGATAGCAAAAGCCCAAAGCTGTAGACAAGAGGCAGAAACAAAGTTAATGACAGTCAACGAAAAAGGCAGTTATGACTAAGGCAAGGAGAATATAAAAGGGACAGTAAGTGGTATACCTCCCACAGCAAGCTGAAGCCCGTAACAGAGCTGGTAGTCGAGCGGCTGGTCAAATCCATGCCGTGATAACAAGCAGCCAAGCCCGCTGCGCCCCAGTTATACTGACCGATCTGGTCCAAGTCCACTAACAAGTCAAGCAGAGCCAAAAAGGCCGAAGATCCCCCGTTGGCAAACAGAGTGTGGGATAACAAGTACCAAATGAAGCAACGGGCCACAGCATCAACCCGATCAGCAGTAACACCTCGAGCCTCAGCCATCAAGATGCTGAAATAAGCCCGGATTCTCCCCCATGTCACTCGAGAATTCTTAACCTCGAACCGGCAGTCAACCAAGGCCAGTAACTCGTCCGGAGTCCGAACAGCCCCTCTCAAACCAAAAGGGACAGGAACCCCCATGAACGGCAAGCCCGTCAAAGCTGTGAAATCAGTAGGCGTCATGGTCACCTCCCCCATGGGTAAATGGAAGGTATGGGTGGTATCCCACCATCTCTCCCTCAATGCCTGAACCACATCAGGGTCATTCTTCAAAGCTGGGAGGCTAGTGACAAAAAGACCAAAATGAGTCCCTGTGACTCGGGCCCGAACATTCTCGGGCAACCTCTTCCATATAGAGATGGGCCCATGAGCCCCACCGCGAATCTCTGTCAAACGGGTCCACTCCTGAAAGAAAAAAAAGGAACAGCAAAAATTTCATCAGCATGACTGCTAGAAAAACGGATGAACTCAACACAGAGATTTCAACGGCAGAACAATGTACAAGCGAGTGGGTGAACGTGAAAATGGACATCCCAACGTGTTTCTTACAACAAATCAGCAACAACAAACAACATGCAAAGAATGATCAATAAAGCTGCTGTAGCAATATTTCGGGTAAAGAAAACAGAACTTCATGAAACCCGAAATCGACAAGAAAGGTGAGGCATTCTTACCAAACCCGAAGTCACGAAGTGAGAAATATGGGTATGAGGCCGGAAAGTAAGCAAGCTCGGGTCCATAGCTTCAACCCCAATTTCGGGCTCCTCGCCCTGTGGCATCTCAAACGGAGGTGACTGCTGACGATCCGACATCGTTTCTTTGACGGAATTGATCCTAGGGCAGCAAGAAAATGTTTTGGGGTGATTTCTCTACGAAAATGGGGCTTGGAATTTGGAGGGTTCTTCAAATTTTTGAAAAATGGCCGAAAACAGCGAACAGCCTGTTTAAATATGCTGAACTTATGCGCCAGGCGCGCGCCTCCCTACATACTCATCTGAGGCGCGCGCGTCCCATAACGAGTCCCAGACGCGCGCTCTTCCCATCATCAGGCAGGTTCAGAAGCAGTCTCCCATGCAAAAATCCATGCATCGTATCAAAGGGTTCCCCACGGATTCCGAACTCCCTAAGTTCTGTCACGGGTGCCACACCCCCCTCAAGAGTCAATCTCAACACTTCATCCCCAGCAGGAATATTTTTCTGGTCGCGGTCAACTATGCCCGTACCCCGCAATTCAAAAGTCAAGTGCGACTCCAAACGGCACGAGACTTCAAAGCAATATTTCATCAAACGGATTCACCAACGGATTCGTCAACAAGGGTTCACCAACGGACTCATCCAAGGGATTCACTAACGGATTCATCAAACGGATTCACCAACGGATTCGTCAACAAGGGTTCACCAACGGACTCATCCAAGGGTTCACCAACGGACTCATCCAAGGGATTCACTAACGGATTCATCAAACGGATTCACCAACGGATTCGTCAACAAGGGTTCACCAACGGACTCATCCAAGGGATTCACTAATGGATTCATCAAACGGATTCACCAACGGATTCGTCAACAAGGGTTCACCAACGGACTCATCCAAGGGATTCACTAACGGATTCATCAAACGGATTCACCAACGGATTCGTCAACAAGGGTTCACCAACGGACTCATCCAAGGGATTCACTAACGGATTCATCAAACGGATTCACCAACGGATTCGTCAACAAGGGTTCACCAACGGACTCATCCAAGGGATTCACTAACGGATTCATCAAAGGGATTCACCAACGGATTCGTCAACAAGGGTTCACCAACGGACTCATCCAAGGGATTCACTAACGGATTCATCAAACGGATTCACCAACGGATTCATCAACAAGGGTTCACCAACGGACTCATCCAAGGGATTCACTAACGGATTCATCAAACGGATTCACCAACGGATTCGTCAACAAGGGTTCACCAACGGACTCATCCAAGGGATTCACTAACGGATTCATCAAACGGATTCACCAACGGATTCGTCAACAAGGGCTCACCAACGGACTCATCCAAGGGATTCACTAAAGGATTCATCAAACGGATTCACCAACGGATTCGTCAACAAGGGTTCACCAACGGACTCATCCAAGGGATTCACTAACGGATTCATCAAACGGATTCACCAACGGATTCGTCAACAAGGGTTCACCAACGGACTCATCCAAAGGATTCACTAACGGATTCATCAAAAGGTTCACTAATGGCCTCATTCAAAACATTCAGCCGGCAGGTTCACCTAACGGATCATGCCACCCCCTCTATCAACAAAAGCCGCTCACACAGGGAGCGCACCACTATCTCTCGCAATTTCAAATTCCTGCTTTCATCGAGTCTTTGCCTTTTCTTGGTGATGTCCTCGGCGGGTGTTTTTAACTTTCGTCGACGCGTTTTGCTTTGCAATCCACGTCGCCGAGGGGCTCTGTAGACACCCCGCCTTGGACCGCTCACCCCGATTGCACATTTGATCTTGTGTTTCTCCCCATTTTAAGTGTTTCTCGTTAGTTTCTGTCACTTCCGCTAAGTTCCTGACTGACTTCGTTAGTCTAGGGACTAAACTGAATGGCAGGGCTGACTTTCTAGTCCATTCTGTCAAAATTGCCTTCTCTGAGTCGCGCGCCTCCGACAGGAGGATCCAGGAGCGCGCGCCTCCCGCCCCCAAAGCAGGAAGCGCGCGCCTCTGGGCGTCAGTTACAGATTTCTGGCCAGGATTCCCTCCCTTGCTCAATTTACAAGATTTTGCCCGGGAAGGATTTCTTGGTGACTGAGTTTTGGCACCAAAACCACCCCTCTTTCACCTATAAAAACCTCCCTTTACCTCCATTTTCAAGGATCGAAAAATCATCGAAAAGACCCGATCGAAAACTAGACAAAAAAAATCATTTTCTAAAGGTTCTCCAAGGATCTCATCAAGCAACACTTGAAGTTCTTCAAATTGTAGGTAAAAGTACATCTTTTCCTTTCTTTTCTACTTCATCTCCTCTCTCTCTTTTACTTTAATCAAATGTTCAATCACCGAAATCACTTTGGGACATGACTCTAATGATCACCTCATCTCATTGAGGTTGGTTAAGGAGTTATCTCCTACATTCCAAATCCTATTTTAAACCCCCTTTTTATGACTTAAAGAAGAAGAAGAAGAACATTTTCATTCATGTAGATTTTGATCAAGCAAGACCAACTTTAGTTAGGCGAGATGGGTGTTTCGGTACTTCCCATCTCGTAATCTAACACCCGAACCTCAAAACAATGAATCTCTGTTTTCGTAATCAAACTTAGGCTACAAACAATAGGTTTTTCTTATGTTCCTCAAAACATAGGTGGCGACTCTAAAAACAAGTTAGACATCCTAGGATAACACACGCGCTCGAGCCTAAAGCCGTGGTTCCCCCGGGGTATCTACAACTGTATTGTGTTTGTTATATCATTTGCCTTAGTTCCTTATTTCACCTACTTTGAGCCAAAATACTTAGAGTGTACGTTGCGTCCCTTTTAATCATTTTCGCCTATTTTACTTAACTATTCCGCTGTGCATTCCACTCACTCACTTAGGCGCATTTCATAACGCTTATTTGATTAAGTGCGCATTCGCCATTGAATTTTCAAGGGTACGAAAAGAATTTTAAAACAACTATTCAACCCCCCCCCCCTCTAGATATTTTCCATACCCTTGTTGCCCTTTGGGACCAACAAGTGGTATCAGAGCTAACACCTTTATAAAACGTTTTTGTTTTTCAAGCTTAACAGCTTGGGTGCCGATTCAATATGGCAAACTCAAAACCTTCGGCAACTGCTAACTACACACATGTTCCAGTCTTTGATGAAGATCACTTTGACGTGTGGAAATTCAGCATCTTAACTCATCTCACCTCAATCGATGAAAGGCTTCATGACACCGTGGTTTATGGACCTTACATCCCTATGAAAGCGAATCCAAATCTGCGCACCAACGCTACTCAACCAACCATCAATAAACCAAGGGAAGAATGGACTGGGGAAGAAATAAGAAGAGTTGCAAATGATGGAAAAGCAAGAAACATTCTGTCGCGACCCCGGACCCCGCGGGCCCGAGATCGCGAGCCGGACGTCGACTTAAGACCAAAACTCAAGAAATACTGAAGTTAAAAATTTCATTTGATACCAAAAGGTGATGATCCAAAGTTTTACAAATCCAAGTTTGACAAAAACCAATACAACTATCATAAACTTCCACAAGTTTATGCCCAACAAAATACAAATATACGATTCTTAATGACGTCATTGATTGGTACAACCATCCCAAAAAGGTTACACATTTATATAATGTAAACCAACCTATAACAACCTTCCCCAAAAGAATGTATCCACACTCGACGTCCTCTTTCTCGTGATCAGCGAGACTAATCCTTAGCACCTGGGGGGGGTTAAGGAAAAACAAAGATAAAAGAAAGGGGGTGAGATAAATCTCAATAAGTTACTAATGCAACTACATGACATGCTATGATGCACGAAGCGATAAGCAATAATAAATATAACGTAACACATAGCATTTATCACATAACAGATAGCAGCGGAAATAAACACATAACAAAGGATATAGCCAAGGTTTTCCAAACCGGTACATCCAAATAAAGGATCGCTGCGCAGCTTCAATAATCAACAAATCATCATCTTCATAATAGCATGAAAGCCGAAGAGAAAACCCCGGTACCGGAACCAATAACCATAAAAGTGTCACAAAGGACAAGGACCATGACACAAAGTCATGCCCGGTAGCTAGATACATTCCCAAAGGAAGCTAAATTATCCTTTCCAAGGCCAATCTGGAGAAGGGGTATAGAAGGGGGCAAAACAATGGTGAACATTATAATGGACTTGGCTTTGCCATTATAATCCTTCCCATCGCCCGATGTAACAAATATGCCAGCTGGGCTTCCAAATAAATGGTAAGTAATAATAATTTAGCATGGATAAACAACTTAAGGTTCCAAAGTAGGGAACCAATCCAATTAAATCACCACAAAGGTAAACCAGTGTAAACAGCACATCAAAGATACCCAACATTCCCAAAACGGTACTTAAATGAATTTCATAACACATTTATTCACAAAAGAATCAATTCCACTTAAATAAGTGTTCCACGGAGTTATTTTAAGTTAATTAGAAGAAATAAACCTCAACTAGTTAAGCCTTAAGTCTTAAACCAAGCAAAAAGGGCAAAATCCTAAGCAGAAGGGCGGGCGGGCGCCTGGGTAAGGGCAGGCGGGCGCTTGTTTGGCCAGTAGGTTTGGGTCGCTGGAAAAGGGGGTGCGGGCGGGCGCCTGGCACCACGCGGGCGGGCGCCTGGTCTGGGTTCAAGGTCGGGAAACAGAGCTGGGCATTACCAAATTTCTACCCAAAACACCAAATACTCAAAATCAAACACCATCAATCTTCCACCAAGCATAAATATGAACCACAACAACTTATAACTAGGATGAGGATCCAAATACACCATTTATCAACCCAAAACCAAGAATCAACCCAACATTCATCAATTCACCATTTTTACCCAAAAACTCAAATAAATTCAAAATTAATTCTAAACTCAACCAAACTTCAAATATAACACATCAAGCATTATATAAACATGATATGAACATTTTAGCATAAAAATGGGGGAAAAGTAACTTACTTGATAAATCTCAAAGTTGACGGAATTCAATTCTTTTTGGTTCTACGCGATCCTATCGACGATCTAAACAAGGTTCATGTTTTAAGAAATGAGAGATTATGAGAGGAAGATGAAGAAAAAGAAGAGAGAAGGAAGAGAAGGAAAAACTTACCACAAATGCTAGAGAGAGAGGGAGATGGCTGGAAAGTGATGGTGAGGAGTGAGGGAGGAGAGGGGAGTAGGGAGGGAGTAGATGAAGAATTATTCAAAATGTTACACTCTGGCCCCTTCCCCAACTACTAACACAATTACTTACACTCCCTACTAACAATTAAGACTCAACACTTCCACACTAGCCCAAATAACTCGAATAAAATGCTAGGCATAAATATTATAACACATAAATTGCACACATAATTATTTAAATAAATAATAATTTAAATAAATAGATAAGCAAATAATCAAATAATAGTCATTTAATTACTAATAAAATAGAGCCTAGATTTCGGGTCGTGACACATTCTCCTAAGCATTTTAAGCACGGTTATGAAACAACAAGTCATGCATTGTGCTACTACTAATGAGCTATGGGATGCTATTGAAGATCATATAGAAGGAGATACTGTTTGTAAGGAGAACAAGAAATATGAAGTGCAAAAGAGATTCAACAATTTCTCTCAACTCCCCGGTGGAACCTTAAGACAAACTTATGAACGCTACTGCGAAATTATCAATCTATGTATTTCACTTGGCATGAAATTTTCTAACAAAGATTTGAATGTAAATTTCCTCCAAGCTTTTGGCTCAAGATATCTTCATAAATCCATCACTCTTGAAGACGTTGGAACTTTAGATGTATGGACGTTAAGGAATCTTTATGCAAATCTTAAAGTTTATGAGCTCAAACTTCAGCGCATCAGTGAAACTGAAGGAAAATCGAAATCCATAGCAATGGTGGCGCATAGAGAAGAAGTGCATACGCCTGCGCCGGTTTAAGAAGAGAAAAGTTCCGATCCTAAAATTTCTACCTCTGAGCTATTAGACATGGATGATGAAGACTTCGCTTTATTTGTGAAGAAATTTCAAAAGTTCAGAAAATTCTCAAGACCCGGCTCAACCAGTAAATTTCAAGGATCTACCACCAGAGCTCCTCCAAAGTTCATGAGGAGCAGTGATTCAAAAAGAAAAGAAGACCTTGTTTGTTTTAATTGCAAGAAACCAGGACACTTTGCTTCAAGCTGCCCAATTCCAAAATTTGAATATATGCAGAAGAAGAGCAGCCATACCCCCAAGTTTACTCCCAAATTCACTCGTCACAAGGGAATGGTTGCTGAAGAAGAATCACCAGCAAATGAGGAGAACACTTGGATTGAAACAGACTCAGATGAGAGTGATCAAGATTCCGATGATGGACTCGTTTGTTTGGTGGAAAATGATGATGAAGTTGATACTTATGATTCTGATGATGACTTCTCCAAAGATGTTCCTGATATGAATGTCTTGAATAAACCTATCAAGAAATCTGCAGGTTTTCAAGAAGTGAAAAGGAAGAAAGGACCAACCATCAGTGAGCTCGTTGAACAAGGATTTTTCACTCCGGCACAAAGCGATGGTGAATTATTATTTTCTAGATGTGATCTGAGTGCTAGAAGCAAACTCAGAAAGAGTGAATATGTTAGACCTCAAGTTGCACCTATTCCTACAATCAATCATGATGAGGACATTGTAAAGCAAGAAAAGTTGTTCTTAGAGGCTGAAAAGGTAATCAGTCATTTTAGTGATATGAAGGAAGCTTTAGCACTATCATGTGATGAAATTTCCCAGCTTAAGACCGAGAAATCTCTACTTAAATCTGAACTCACCCTCCTTAAGGAGCAGATAAAGAGCATGACTCCTCTTACTGTTAAAAACACTTTTCTAACAGAACAGAACTCACTTCTTAAAGTTCAAAACGATGAATTGGTTGCTCGAATCACTAATCTTAAAAAGATTACAAATGAGTGGTCCAATTCTCGTGTCACTATGGAGAATATATTTGAGTCCCAAAAAATCAGTGGTGATAAAAGTGGCTTGGGATTCTCATCAACTAGTGACAACTTTAAATGTGATGTCTGTGCTGAAAGAGATAGTGAATTTATAAATCAGCAAACTTTTGAAATTCCCAAGGAAAAACATTCTAATTCAATGGGTAAAGGACAGGAAAAAGTCAAGAGACAATCATTCCATTATGTTTACCCAACGAAATAATTTGGGAAAGCTAAAGAGAACGAAGTAGCTACAGATGAATTATCCTCCAGCAAAACCATTCTTGAAACAAGGCGCGCTCCTTCTCCGAGTGCACATTATGCGCCTAAGAGCCACGCGCCTAACCGCCATGCGCCTCCTAGCCCTATGAGCCCTCCAAGAAAAAGCCATCCAAAATTTCAAAAGAAAGATTTTGTTAAGGTTGGCTCATCTGACCCAAAGAAGGATGTTATCCCAAAGAAAAGTAAAGAGTTTGTGAAAACTCACGTGATTGGTGGCTTTCATCATTGCTCAATTTGTGATTGTTCGGGACATAAGGCCGTGGAATGCCTTTTGAGATTCACTCCCAATGCCAAAGGACGTAAGAATCCTAAGGTCAAGCAAGAGTGGGTCGTCAAAAGTTGCTAACTCTAGGACCCGAAAAGGAATAAAGGGGACCTGCTTTAAATGTTTATATTTCAGGTTCTTTGCTTCATGGCTGGATCTTCAAAAGCTAAAACGTATGAATGGATTCTCGATAGTGGGTGTTCAAGACACATGACTGGAGATGAATCCTTACTTGAAGATGTTCATGAAGAAAGAGGTCCCTCCGTAACATTTGGTGATAATAACAAAGGTCAAATTGTAGCATATGGAAAGCTCAAGAAAGACAAAATATGCATTGAAAGAGTCTCTCTCGTCGAAGGGCTCAAGCACAATTTATTATCCATATCTCAATTCTGCGACAAAGGATTAGAATGCCATTTTACCTCAACTCAATGTCTTATCAAGAATGGCAAACCTGGAGCTACATTACTCACGGGATATCGTAAGACAAATATTTACATTATTGATTTCCATAGTATGAACTCTAGTACTAATCTTTGTTTTATATCTAAAAGTGTGAGCAAAAATAGTTGGCTGTGGCACAAGCGCTTAAGTCATTTGAACTTCAAGTATCTATCTAAACTCAGCAGGAATAATCTTGTAAAAGGACTTCCCAAGGTTGCTGATCATCATGACAAGAAGTGTGCCGCGTGTCAACTTGGCAAACAACCGAAAAAGTCTTTCTCCAGCAAGACCAATCCCTCAACTACTAGATGTTTGCAACTGCTGCACATTGATCTATTTGGACCAGTCACCACCGCAAGTATTAGAAGAAACAAGTATACTCTAGTTGTGGTGGATGATTATTCAAGATATACATGGGTGGAAATGATGATATCAAAAGACGATTGTTATGACATTTTGACCACCTTATTCAGACTGCTCCAAACCCAAAAGGAAGATGACATCGTTAGTGTTCGATCCGACAATGGAACAGAATTCAAGAATAACGGTGTTGCTTAATATTGCGACGATCATGGGATAGATCACAACTTCTCAACCGCTGGAGTTCCTCAACAAAATGGTATTGTGGAAATAAAGAATAGGACGTTGATTGAAGCGGGAAAGACGATGATAGCTGAAGCAAAATTTCCTAAGTACTTTTGGGAAGAAGCTATCAACACAGCATGTTTTACTCAAAATCGTTCCCTCATCAACAAACTTCACAACAAGACTCCGTATGAACTTTGGCGTGGTAGAACTCCCAACATTGCATTCTTCAAAATCATTGGTTGCAAGTGTTATATCCTCTACAACGGAAACGACCATAGAGGTAAATTCGATGCCAAAGCCGATGAAGGTATTTTTGTTGGGTATGCCAAACATTCTAAAGCTTTTCGCGTTTTTAATATATCTACATTAGTGATAGTTGAATCTGTACATGTTACATTTGATGAATATTCTCTCCTTGAGCCACATTTGGCTCCAAATGTTGCTGATGATTCTGCTGAGCTAAATGAAACAGGTGCTCCTATTTATGATGCGCCTACACTTGAACAGAATCTATCAACTCAAGGAAATCCATCTACATCAAATGTGCCTAATTCCTCATATGGCGCGCTAAATAAATCATCAGCTGCGCCTCTTGATTCTTCTCACGTGCCTATATCTACTGCTGCATCTGGTGTTAACCCTAGTTTCAATTCTGAACCAGTTCATCCCCCAAATTTTGATGATTTTGAATCTGGTAAAGATGTACCAATTGGAGACCTTCAAGTTACTACAACCCAACCTAACTTACCTCCTGAAATTCGTGAAGTTAGAGGTCACCCAATAAATAATATCATTGGTGATCTAAATGTTGGTGTTCATAAAGGAGAGCTACAAACTTTGATGCTTACACTGCTTTTATCTCTCAAATTGAACCGAAGAAGGCGGATGAAGCGCTCCAAGATCCGAATTGGGTTGTTGCAATGCAAAAAGAACTCAATCAATTTGAACGATGTAAGGTTTGGACTCTTGTTCCAAGACTAAATGATCAAGGAGTGATTGGTACGAAATGTTCAGAAACAAGATGGATGAGAATGGAACCATCACGAGAAACGAAGCAAGATTGGTTGCACAAGGCTATAGGCAAGAAGAAGGCATTGATTACGATGAAACTTTTGCGCCCGTAGCAAGACTTGAAGCTATCAGATTATTTCTAGCTTACGCCGCTCACAAGAACTTCAAGTTATATCAAATGGATGTGAAGAGCGCATTTCTAAATGGTGAACTCCAAGAACAAGTCTACGTAGCTCAACCACCTGGGTTTGAAGATTCACAATTTCCAAATCATGTGTACAAACTCCAGAAAGATTTGTATGGGCTCAAGCAAGCACCAAGAGCATGGTACGATACACTATAAAAGTTTCTCATTGAAAAAGGCTTCACTCGCAGTAAAATCGATACTACTCTTTTCATTGCCAAACATAATGGTCATAAATTACTTGTTCAAATTTATGTTGATGATATTATATTTGGTTCTACTAATGAATTGTTGTGCAAGCGCTTTGAGAAACTAATGAAGAGCAAGTTTGAAATGAGCATGATGGGAGAACTCACATTGTTTCTCAGGCTTCAAATCAAGCAAATGAATGAAGGCATTTTTATCAATCAAGCCAAATACACAAAGGATTTAATCAAGAAGTTTGGACTTGAGAATGCTAAAGCATATGACACTCCAATGGCTACCGGCAACAAACTCGACAAAGATTTAAAAGGTAAACGTGTTGATCAAATGCTCTATCGAGGTATGATTGGCTCACTCCTTTATCTTACAGCAAGTAGGCCCGATATTATGTTTAGTGTTTGTGTTTGTGCTCGTTATCAATCTGACCCTAGAGAAGCGCACTTAATTGCTGTGAAATGTATTATAAGATATCTCTCCGGCACTGTTAACCTTGGACTTTGGTACACCAAAGATTCGAACTTTAAACTTGTAGGTTATTCAGATGCGGATTATGCAGCATGCACAATTGATAGGAAAAGCACGAGTGGCACTTGTCATTTCCTTGGATATCGACTTGTGTCATGGGCGAGTAAGAAATAAGCTTCAGTGTCTGTATCAACAACGAAAGCAGAATATATCGCTGTGGGAAGTTGTTGCTGTCAGATTCTATGGATGAAGCAGCAATTGGTGGACTATGATATCATCGAAGAAAATTGTCCCATCTACTGCGACAATACATCAACCATTGCGGTTTCTGAAAATCCTATCATGCACTCAAAGACCAAGCACATCGACATAAAATATCACTTCCTCAAAGACCACATGGATAAAGGCAATATTCATTTAGAACACGTGGGAACCGACTTTCAAATCGCTGACATTCTAACAAAAGCACTTGACGCGAAACGGTTTATCTTTTTGAGAGGTGAAATTGGTATGCTTGAACTCAACTAGTCAATATAGTTTTGTTATTACTAATGATTTTATGTCTTTTTGAGTTATGAATACCCTAGGCTCAAATGTTAGATCATTTTCAAAAGTTTCAAGGAAACTTCATGCGCCTGGTATGCGCCCCTCACTCTCCGCGCGCCCAAGGATATTGCAAATTTTAGACCTGGTGAGACGATTGATCTTGCTGAGCTCTCACTAGATCCTATGGGGATTGAAATCATCTCAACCCTTCACACTACTGGACTTACTACACTATTCACACTGGATCAACCATTCTATTCTCCGCTCCTTGTTGATGAAATTTTCTCAACCGCTGCTCTAGTTGAGACGCCAGCTGATGGATACGTGCGCTACAGGATATGCGCCACTGCTCAGAATGTTGCTATAACTATCTCTTCGGGCACAATCAAGAACATAGTGAGTTTCAGCACTACTGGCCCTCAGAGTGTTTCAGGACAAGCTAACACCTACTCTGTAGCCGCGCAGAACATTGTTATGCATACTTACCTCAAAATCCCTACTCTTCTGAATAACATCAAAAATGTTGAGATAAGGGATGGTGGTGATCTGCTCGCTCATATAGCGCATCTTGTTGATACTTCAATCGTGTTCAAAACCAGCAATGTGAACAGATTCACTGTGGAGCAATGGGAGTATACTGCTGCCATCATGGGAAAGGCTAGGTTGAATTGGCCTCAGATTTTGTTCAAAACTTTGTCGGAGCAGATAACCAAATACAACAAGAACAAGGCTGAAGGGAAGACCAAATTTAAAACTCATTGCAGAATCCTTACCAAAATTTTCCTAACCTACCCTTGCTCAATTTCTCAATGAAAACCCAGCTTACAATACTAATGATGTACCAGTTTTTGGTAAAGACAGCTTGGTTCTGAAAAGGCGCAGGAAGCGCATGGCAAAGCGCGCGTCTAGGGTTAAAAGTGCTCAGTTGGTTGATGAAGCCACTGAGTCAGATGAAGGAAACGATGATGGTAATGAATACCGCGCACAAGAGGGCACAGAAATTGAAGTTGCACCTCGCGCAGAACCAAGAACTGCTCCAGGCGCAGAGAAAGGAAAGGGTAAAGGGATTGCTGAAGGTGAAAGCAGACTCTCAAAGTGCCCTAGAACTGAAAAGGATGATGAAGCAGATCTCAGACGTGCTCAAGAAGCTAGTCATCTTGAGGCGCAAAGGAAAAGGGATGAAGATTATAGGCTCAAACAGGCTGCTGACTTAGCCAAAAAGGAAAGGCTCAAAGGCCCAGGCTCAAGCGCTGATGCACGCGCGCTTGCACCTACTGCGCCTCTTCCTCCCCGTGCGCCTCCAACAAAACCTTCAACTACACCAGTTGCTCCTGCGCCTACCAAGAAAACATCTCATGCGCCTGCTCCAGTCATTAAACCAACTTCTGTCTCACTCACTGCTGATCAACAGAAACTCAGAGATCAAATATCTACTGAGTTATTTGGAGACTTAAGTGAGGATCGAGTTGAGGGGGAGCCAGAACCTCTAATCACATGCAAATCTACTCGTGCGCGTGTGGCTCCTGCGCCTCCACTTACTATAAAAGATCCCAGTTCAAGTGCTGAATACATTCCTTCTCCTCCCCGCGCTCCAACTCCATCTCCAGTTAGGCGCTCTCCTACTCCTGCGCCTCAACCTACTCCTCCCAGTTCAGATATGAGTACGGTAATCTCCTTGCTTCAGAAACTTTAACAGGGTCAAGAACACATTGAATCTCAAATTGAGCTTCATACATCTATGTTGATGAATCAGGCAGATGAGATTGCTGCCATTAAGGGGGAGATAACGCGCATTAGCGTTGATATCAGGGATAAGCATTTTCTAACTCCTCAGCAATGGAGTGATGCTATCGCGCAAATGAATGATTTATTCAAAGACACACTTGCTGAGCTTCATGAAAGAATTGCAGGAGGAATTAAGCTCACTGATGGTCAAGCATTTATAGATGCTATTAAACAAGTAGAGACCAGTGTTGCTGCTGCATTCAAAAGCTTCTCAACTTAGTCACTGGTGAAAGTTATAAGTTAGTTTGTGTGATGGACAAATTAAAGGAAATCAAGGTTGAGCTTGAGAATGCTCCGAGCGCATATATAGATATTGCGCCCTCTTCTGCGCCCTCCTCTAGCACCGCGCATTTTAACTCTCGCTCCCTACTCTCAGACGTTTTGAAGGAGTTGATTGTTACTCACTTTAATGCCACGCATTCTAGCACAGACAGGCGCACAGAAAGAACTTCTGCTGATATTGTCACCGCGCAAGCTGCTGTTGAAGCTAACTTTCAAATTGTTGCAGAAAATCTTTCTCAACAGCAAGCTATTTCTCAACGCACCATTGATGAGTTTCAAACCATCAATGTTGATCATTTGCGCTATATCAGAGATGGTGTCACTGACACTCATGGTGTTGTAAACCGTTGTCACCAACTTTCCAAACAAATTCAGTGCTCAGTCTTAGAAATTGAAGAAGGATTGAAGGACGATGACGCACCTCCTAACCCTTAGTTTTTATTATGTTTGTAAGTTGTTGGAACTTTTTGTTTGTTAGAACTCTTTGTTAGTGATTTACTGCTTAAATGTTTTAGCACATCTTTTGATTTTGTTCTGTTGAAAACTTGTAATCTCAACTCTTATATTTCGAGTTTTAATGAGAACAAAGCATCACGATTTCTCTCAAACCCTGTTCACGCAAACTTCTTGTTTGTAGAACATTGAATATTGTTTAAAATCATATGCATCATATTTGAACTGTTTCATATTTTCATGCATTGAGTTTAAACTTTGTTTAAACACATTTCAAACCAAAACTCATATATCACTTTGAATGTGTTAATCTATTATTTCTATCTTTCCATTTGTAATGATTTATCTTTATAGAAATAGATTAGAAATCTATATCTTGGACTAGTGTGTGGATTAACTTGAGACATGATTTACCAATTTCATTTATTTGGACATGTTATTATCAAGTATAATGTTTGTCCCTGATATAGTAGGTAATGGCATCAATCAAATAGGGGGAGATTGTTGGGTATGCCCACTTATATCTCAGTTTCAATATAATAGGATTGATTAGATTTGATTGATCCATCACCTAAGTTTTATTTCATGGACTTTAGACCCACATGTAATAAGTATTTATACTTCATTTTTTAGGTAGTCCATTGTAATAGAATAGGCTTAGGAATAGGGCGAGAATGTCAAGATTGAAGAATTATCACAAGTTGATTTGAGATACGCGCCATGCGCCACCTTCACCTTTGCGCCATGCGCCTATCCAGCGCGCGCGCATAAGGTGATGCGCCTAGTTATGCTACGCGCCTCAAAAGCTCAACGCGCCTCATTGTTAAATGATTTACACTTGGTTATTTATTGAAGACATAAAGACTTGAAGAAATTCAAACCACGCCAATGATCCAACGGTGGTTAAATAACACATATGCACCCGCATCTAAGGACACCTGTCCATAACGGTCACATTTGTGTTATGTGTCTAACGGCTATAAAAGGACACGTGCTCCACTCAATGAGCGACAACATATATGTCCTTTAACCTTATCCACAAGGGATTTCCAACGGCTAGTTTTTGGGCTCTACTATAAATACCCCATAACTTCAAACGTTTGAAGTTGCTAAGAATCTCATAATTTCTCTCTCAAGCATTTTTTGAAGATTTGAAGATTGCCTTTGATTTTTCAGAATTCTCAAGAACATCTTCATACCTTCATCCTTAGCCCAGATCCTCAAGCAAAAACACTTTAGTTTTCTTGTGCTCTCAATCTCAAAGATCTAAAGAGCCTTGAATCTAAAATCACACACGCACCTCTTTAAGTTTGATCACTTAGATCCTTCTTTTAGAGATACACCGGTTATTGTCTAGGATTTGTTCTTTCATAGAATATTAGATCTTGAGTTAGTGTATAAGCTCAAACGATTGTAATTTGTAACACTCACGCATTATATAAGATCTCCATTAGAAATCCAAGACTAACCATCTTGGTAGAGGACGTAGATCTGTCATTGATCGAACCTCTCCAAATAGCGCGTATTAATTTCTTGTCATTTATTTTCAAGTTATTATCTTATCTCACTATTTGCTTGTTTACTCATTGTAGATTGATTGAACTGAACTGTGTTGTGTTTGTTATATCATTTGCATTAGTTCCTTATTTCACCCACTTTGAGCCAAAATACTTAGAGTGTGCGTTGCGTCCCTTTTAATCATTTTTGCCTATTTTACTTAACTATTCCGCTGTGCATTTCACTCACTCACTTAGGCACATTTCATAACGCTTAATTGATTAAGTGCGCATTCGCCATTGAATTTTCAAGGGTACGAAAAGAATTTTAAAACAGCTATTCACCCCCCCCCTCCAGCAATTTTCTATACCCTTGTTGCCCTTTGGGACCAACAAAAGGCTTTCAACAAAAAGGTGAAGCCTCGAAATATCAAAGTGGGAGATCTAGTCCTAAGACAACATCCTCCCAATGCCATGAATCCCCTTGGGAAGTGGGGACCTCGATGGATCGGTCCTTACGTGGTCAAGAAGATACTAAGCGGCGGTCCAGTCCGACTCGTAGACTTGGACGGTGATCAATTGCCAAAGGATGTCAACCTCGACAAGCTCAAGAAGTTCTACGCTTAACAAATAAAGACCATTAAAAAAAAAAAAAAAAAAAAAAAAAAAAAAAAACGCTCGCAAGGTTGAAAACCCGCAAGGGCGACCTAGGAAAAAATTAGAGCAAGTGCAAAAAAGAAGCCCGCTAGATTGAAAACCCGAAAGTGCGGTCTAGGCAAAAAACAGGGTGCACACAAAAAAAATGGTCTTCATTTGTTTGAACTACGGAGACCTGAGCCTCTCTATGAGAGGAACGTAGGCAACCTTTGGGTGCGATCTAAAACAATAAATTTTACCCAATCATGTCATAACAAAATGCAATTTTTATTCATCTCTTGAATTATTTTGATCATTACAACGGATATGTTGAGAAATAAAAAACATTAAAACATTAAATCCTAACAAGTGGTCTATTAATTGCAATATTGGGGTACAAAGAAAAGTCTAATCTTTCTTTGGTTTGGGAACCCATTGTTTCTTGCTTTGGCCTTTGACCTTCTTAGGTGGAGACGGAGCATTCTCGAAACCGTCAAGACGAGAGAAGACGCTAGGACGGGATGGAGCTTCATCAACGACCTTCCCTTTGCCTTTGTCAAAAGAGGCCTTGACCGGAGCCTTGTATGGACGCTTCCACACATGAGGAGAATTGCCCTTACCTTTGCCTTTCTTATTCTTCGGAAAATAGCGCGGCCTAGGGGCTTCAACACGAGCCGCCGGCCACAAAGGTTCAACAACAACATCATTAGGCTTCCCCAAATGAGCAAAGACACTTGGGCGTGCCTTCACAACGGGGACGGACTTCACTTGTTCACCTTCGGGGACGGACACTTTTACCTCAAAAGAGAAGGTCATAGGAGCCATTCTTGAAAAGAATTTGGGGGCTTAGAGTGATAAGAAGTAGTGCAGAATATTGCTGTGTGACCAAACTGGTCGAAATGGGTTCAAATTTATAGATGTTGGAGAATCCTGTACAAAAAGAAAGGGGCTGTAAATCAGCAGCCCAGACGCGGGAGCCTCCACCATTGCACCTAAGAAGCACACGAATCCCATGCCTTATTCCAGGCGCGTGCGCCTTTGACAGACGACAGAACAGAACAGGCCTTATCAGTTCAGCAACAACGCAGGCATTTCAACGCCTTCAACCTGCAGTCAGTTCAGAATCTACAGCAACAAAGCAACATTCACCAAGCAACGAGTGAAACACTTTGGGCACACATTTGTTTGTAAAGAGTCGACACCTAAGATCGAGTCTAGATAAATATAAAAAAATGTAGGTAAAATAACTAGGATTGTAAATACGTGTTAAATGTTATTACATGTTAAATAATAAATTGTTCAGGTACTCATCCTCCCCAGTCTACTCTGAATCATCCCCTATGGCACTGTGCTCACCCTCATAACCGCTCTCGGTATCCTCATCATCGGACTCTTCTTCCCTCCTCAACCATGATCTCATGACGGCGTCTCTTTGGCAACAACGCCAAAGAACTAGCACCGCCACGGCTAAAGCTCCGACTCAGTGACCGCCTCGCCGAGGTGACAGCATCATCGACATCCTGGCCCGCATCTCTGCAACCTCGTCCCATGCCACGGGCACCCCGAGCCATACCTCTAGCAGCTCCAGACACGGTCCCCGCAGCCTCCCTGGTCAGGTTCGCCATGTCCCTACAGAGCTCCAGGACTCTCTCCTCCAGATGGCGCAGCCTGCTCCTCATCCCTTTGTTCTGGCGGCCTATATACCTATAAGGAGCCACGGGTACCTGTCACAACAGAAATAGGAAAGTACATCAGTATACTGGGATAAAACAGACTGGGACAGAAAGTGGGACATAATCAGAAATGTGTAAGAAAAGCAAAAGTCATACCACAGCGGTCTGGGCAGGAGGCTCTCTTTCCAGTGACATATCTTCAGGGACAATCTCCCTCTGCTCTTCAACAACCCCAAAGTTGGATTAGGTATAGTATGAAGGAGGCAGAGGAGGATCAAAGAAGTAACCTGCACCGGTGGGGTAAAACTGGGCAGAAGTGGAAGGGTCAGGCTGTGTCCCCCGAGGGTCGGCATATATGAAGCCCGGCATCAGATTGTTCGCTTGGAAGAGACCGTAGTCCTGATAAAGAATGAAGAAAAGGGTAGCATCAACCCCTGCCATATACATGGCCCTATCATCCTTAGACAACGCCCCCCCCCCCATATTACGAAGGTAGAAAGGAGGGAACTCTGGAACCGCTGGCCTAGGCGGGTTATGATAATCCACCATCTGGCTCCCATACTGTCAGTACACCCTCTCGCCCAAGTACATAGCCATGCACTCCACGGAGCTCATCGGAAGCCTCGAGCGAGTATGGAACAGTGTGTGCTCTATGTCAACATAAATCGGTCTCCAGGGGAACAATGACTGAGACACAGACTCAGGCCTCAGACCATCCAGATATTGCCTGGCTGAAACCAAGCCAATGGGGACGGTACCAGTCTTCACATTTATGGTCTTGTAAGACCACCTAGCACAGTCAGGATACAGGGGCTGTCCCTCTCTCTCAATCCTAAAATCTCTCATGCCCAGAATGGCAAAAGCCCATAGCTACAAACAGAAACAAATGCAGAAATTAAACATAGTTGAAAGTGCAGAAAAGACAAAAATCTGAAAAAGGCAGAGTAATGAGCATACCCCCCCCAAGCAAGGGAAAACCCGGTAACCGAGCTCTGAGTCGAACGGCTGGTGAAGTCCATACCCCGATAGCACGCAGCCAGGCCTGCTGCACCCCAGTTATATTGAGCAGCCTGATCCAGATCAATCAGAAGGTCCAATAAGGAGAAAGAGGCAGAACTTCCCACATTCGCAAATAGGGTGTGGGATAAAGCAAACCAAATGAAACACCGAGCCACCGCCTCGACCCTGTCAGCGGTAACTCCCCGAGACTCAACCTCAAGGACTCTAAAGTAAGTCCGAAACTTCCCCCAAGTCACTCGGGAGTTCTTCACCATGAGCTCACAATCAACCAAAGCCAACAGCTCAGCTGGCGTCCTAGTAGTCCCACTAACACCATAAGGAACGGTAACCCCAGAAAAAGGAAAATCGGTCAGAGCCGTAAAGTCAGTCAGGTTCATAGTCACCTCCTCCATCGGCAAGTGGAAAGTGTGAGTGGTGTCCCACCATCGCTCCCTCAAGGCCTGAATCACGTCCGGGTCGTTCTTCAATGAAGGAAAACTCATGATAAAAGGGCCGAAAAATGTAGCGGCCACCCGAGCATGTACATTCTCGGGCAGCTTCCTCCATACAGAAACGGGTGCCTGAGCCCCACCTCGGATTTCGGTCAGACGGTTCCACCTCTGAAAGGAAACAAGAGACAAAGAAAAATTCGTTAGCATAACGGCTAGAAAATGGCCAAACCCAACATGAAGAATTCAACAAAATTACCACGTGCAAACAAATGTGTGAACATGCAAATGGGTGTCCAAGCATTCCTTTTGCAACAAATCAGCAAGGATAATGACATGCAACCATGATCAAAAGGGTTACTGCAGCAGTATCACGAATAAAATGGTACGACCCTAGAATGAAAAATTGTCAAAGAAGATGAAGAGTCTTACCAATCCCGCGGACACAAAGTGGGAAATATGA
The DNA here is from genome assembly GCA_026119855.1 of Campanula takesimana. NCBI lineage: Eukaryota > Viridiplantae > Streptophyta > Magnoliopsida > Asterales > Campanulaceae > Campanula > Campanula takesimana. The sequence continues at coordinate 272,249 of JAOWBW010000449.1, read as the reverse complement.
GTATGGGACTCATAAGTCAGCTGTCTTGGATCCATAGCCTCGACCCCGACCTCGGCTTCTTCACCCATGGGCATCTCGAAAGGAGGAGTTTGATGAGAACTCGACATGATTCCTCGATGGAATGATCTCAAATGAGCAAAGGAAGCATTTTGGGATATTTTCCTCGCAAGATTTTGACTCAGAATGCAGAGAGTTTGGGCTATTTTTGAACTTGGCTCGAACAGAATGAGCAGTTTCTGAATATATATGCTGAACTGATGCGCAAGGCGCGCGCCTCCCGCTATATACCTGGCACGCGGGCGCGTCTCACTGAAACTTCTGAACGCGCGCGCCTCTCGTGTCCAGTCAGGCCCAGGTGCAAGTTCCCATGCAGGAATAAATACATCACATCAATGTTCCTCCAACTCCCATCCGAGTTTTCAGCTACACTTTGGGGCGTTTCAAGCACGAAGTTCCGCAACGGAAATCATTAAATCCGACAGTTACAAAAGTCAAAGTCAATCTCAACGTTTTCCCTGGTCCACGGTCAATTGTGCCCACACCCCACAAAAGTCAACTGCAAGGGCTACTCCAGACAGCGTACATTAAAAATACAGCTTCAAAACAGAAAATTTGGTCCGCGGTGAACCACTGAAATCACCACCTCATCAGCAAATTCTACTCAACAGATTCACATACATCGGCAGGCAGACTTTCGAGTCCCTCCAAATTAGCAGGCAGACTTCCGAGTCCCTCTACATCAGCAGGCATACTTTCGAGTCCATCTACATCAGCAGGCGGACTTTCGAGTCCTTCTACATCAGCAGGCGGACTTTTGAGTCCCTCTACATCAACAGGCGGACTTTCGAGTCCCTCTACATTAGCAGGTAGACTCTCGAGTCCCTCTACACCGGTAGGTAGACTCTCGAGTCCCTTACACCGGTAGGCAGACTCTCGAGTCCCTCTACACCGGCAGGCAGACTCTCGAGTCCCTCTACACCGGTAGGCAGACTCTCGAGTCCCTCTACATCAGCAGGCAGACTCTCGAATCCCTCTACACCAGCAGGCAGACTCTTGAGTCCCTCTACATCAGCAGGCAGACTTTTGAGTCCCTCTACATTAGCAGGCAGACTCTCGAGTCCCTCTACATCAGCAGGCAGACTCTTGAGTCCCTCTACATCGGCAGGCAGACTCCCGAGTCCCTCCAAGTCCTCTATACGGACTCTAAATCTTGGCCACGATTGGCCGATTTCTATCACCGCACCCCTTCTATCAGCAAAAGTCGCTCACACAGGGAGCGCACTCCTATCTCTTGTAATTTCAAGATTCCTGTTTTCATCGAGTCTTTGCTATTTTTTTCTTGGTGATGTCCTCGGCGGATGTTTTGTTCTCTGTAGACACCTCGCCTTGGACCGCTCACCACGATTACACATTTGATTTTGTGTTTCTCCCTCTTTTAAGTGTTTTTCGTTAGTTTCTGTTACCTCCGTTAAGTTTTTGACTGACCTCGTTAAGTCCAGGGACTAAACTGAATAACAAGCCTGACTTTCTAGTCTATTCTGTCAAAAAAGCTATCTCTGAGTCGCGCACCTCCGACCATAGGAGCCAGAAGCGCGCGCCTTCCGCCCCCAAGGTAGGAAGCGCGCGCCTCTGGGCGTCAGTTACAGATTTCTGTCCAAGAATCTCTCCCTTGCTCATCTTACATGATTTTGCTTGGGAAAGACTTCTTGGTGACTGAGTTTTGGCACCAAAAACATATATTTTCTACCTATAAAAACATCCCTTTTCCACCATTTTCAAGGACCAAAAATTCTCTCTACACAAACTATACCAAAATCATTTCCAAGGTTTCTTTCAAGTAATTCACCAAGAAGTGTTTGAAGGTCTTCGAAGCATAGGTAAAAGTCCATTTTCTTCCTTTTATTCTCTACTTCATCTCTTCTCTCTTTTACTTTAATAAACGTGCAATCACCCAAACATTTTGGGACATGACCCCAGAGACTACTTCACTTCATTGAAGCAAGTCAAGGAGTTATCTCCCTACATTTCAAACACCCCCTTTTCATTATAGTCAAAAATAGGAAGAACATCATTTTATTTATGTAGACTTTGATCAAGCAAGACCAACATTAGTTGGGCGAGGTGGGTGTTTAATTACTTCCCATCTCGTAACCTAACCTCCGAACCTCCAAACAAGAATCTTTGTTTTCATAATCAAACTTAGGCTATACATTAAGTTTTTCTTATGTTCCTCTAAAACATAGGTGGCGACTCTAAAATACAAATAGACACCCTAGGAATAGCTCGCGTGCTCTAGCCAAGCCGTGCCCTTCCGGGGTATCTACAATTACGTGCGCTCTATAGGAAGTTAGAATTCATCCCTCTTTCTGTTCTCAATTCTTTAAACTTCTTGTCGAACCGTGCGTATAACCTCTCCTCTTTCCCCAGTAAAGTCCATCTGTAATGATTTTATTGCTCTACGATGTTTCATTTATGTAAAGTCCAGCTGCAACGACTTTATTGCTCAACGATGTTTCGTTTGTTTTTTATTTCTTCCTTTTTACCTCTTTCCCCAATAAAGTCCATCTGTAATGACTTTATTGCTCTACGATGTTTCGTTTCTGTAAAGTCCATATGCAACGACTTTATTGCTCAACGATGTTTCGTTTCTTTTTGGTTTCTTCCCTTTTACCTCTCTCCCCAAATAAAGTCCATCTGAAACGACTTTATTGCTCTACGATGTTTCGTTTCTTTTTCTTTTCTCCCCAGTAGGGTCCACGCGACTTTATTGCTTAACGAATGTTTGTGTATCCCCAGCAAAAAGACTATGTCTCGTTTCTTTCTCCTTCATATTCTCGAACTACGATTGGCTTGATTCCATTTGGACACGTAGGTAACCTGACATAGGTTCAGCCGCCCGACCAACCTGGTCACCTTATTTCTCACTCCTCTCTCGATTTGGAACTCATGTTTCAGATCGGTTCCTTTTCTTAATCGACGACCCTCCATGACTTGCAAGAAGCATCGCTGAGGGGCTACTGTTAGTACCCAACCTAAAAATGAGTTATTAGGCATTCTAGAACTCACAGGGACCTCACATGTATTTACGAGCTGCGCAGGACTTATCCAGGATTTCTCGAAAAGTCCAGATAAGAAGATATTGATGACCTGATCGGATGAGCTGAAAAGATAGACATTATCTCCAGAGTCCAAGCTGATCAGAGCATTGGAAACCGAGCCAAACACTTGGTTTGGCCGGGCGGCAAGTCTAGGTTGGGCCGGACGGCCACTTCCTCCAGGTCAGAAACCCTATAAATAGGTGACCTCAGTTCATAATTTACACACAATTCTCTCCCCCGAGTTCTACAGTCTAAACTGCAAACAGAACTCTCTCTCTCTCTAAGCCTTTCTAGCAATCCCGAAGGTCTGGGGAATCCACGCTCGAGATTTGACTTCGTTCTTGTCAAGATTGGTGAGAATTCTACATGTTTTCTTAGTTTAGATCTGAATTATGCTAGTTTCATTATGTTTATACACCTATATTCATATGATTCATAACGTGTTCTTCATGTTCTTGCTAGAATTCATAATATGCTCTATATCTAGGGTAGCGATCTTCATGCTTATGTGTTTACTTCATATATGTTCATGATGTTCTTATTATTATGCTAGATCTACAGCTTATCATGAGTAACATGATAGATCTAATGTTTTAATCCCTATTCATATGCATAGCCGATGATGATCCACGAGATCTAGGAACTACTTGTAAACCCTAAACTTTAGGTAAATACTCCCATGATCAGTAAATCTCCCATGATGAATATGATGATTACACATTGATCTTATCAATGGTATGATCATTGTTCTAGGATATGATCATCTTGTATGATTCTTTCTCCTCCCCCTTCATTATGCATGATCCCGCTTCTTCTCTCTATTCCGATTATGTCGCGCCCCATACCCGTGGTCCTACTTGGCCCCACGCTCGGGACACGAGTGGAAGACGTTATAAAACACTTTTAGAAAAATTTTCGAAATATACTTTCATAAAGTTTAACAAAATCCACACTCGAAGTTCAAAGACTTCATTTAACTTTCAAACAAACTCTTTCACAAACGAAAGTACTTAGCCCGAAGGCTTACAAACTTTTATACAAATTTACATACACCAACATTATCCAAAATAATGGTGTTACAAAATGAGGAAGTCATGGAAACTCTACCCAAAAGGTATTACATCTAAGTAATGTAACATTTACAAAACAAATCCCAACTCTTACCACTTTAACGTCCTCCCGTGCCAAAGTGTCATATCCCCTGGACTCGCCTTTATCTAAAACAGTAAACAAATAAAAGGTGAGAATGAATCTCAGTAAGCTACTAAAATACAACTACGTTACATGCTGAAATGATACTCGGAATTGAACAATGTCAATAAACATTCACATAGCACATAACATGATAGGTAAAGCCAACTCATCTTTCCACACGTAAGGCGGAATAAAACACTCATAAGTGGATACTTAATTAAGGTTTAACGAAAGAACATTAGCCAAGGTTCTCGAATCAAACATATAACCATCTGAGAGGTATCAACTGAGCAGCATCAAAGAGCAGAAGCTGGGATCCTGAAAAACAAACCATAACCATAAGAACCAAAGTAACAACGGGGAAAGATGACACAAAGTCATAACCCAAATGCTCACTCGAGGGAGCTAACTCATCCCATCCAAGGCCAATCTAGACTGGGGAAAATAGGTCCAGTGGAAAAGCCTTATAGTGAACTTGGCTGTGTGCCACTATAATCCTTCCACCTCCACTCGATTAGAAAAAAGGTCCAGTGGAAAAGCCTTATAGTGAACTTGACTGTGTGCCACTATAATCCTTTCCACCTCCACTCGATAACACAAAACCAGCTGGACTTTCAAACAAAGCATTGTACTAAATACTTGCTTAAACAACAACCGGGGGCAGTGATTCCAAAGTAGGGAATCAAGCCTAACACATCACAAAGATGAACCAATCCAAACCACATCAAAAGATATTCAACAATATCCAATTAACATTTAGTCAAATTCCACAACACATATGTTCACAAAGGAACCAATTTCAAACACTAGGGTGTTCCACAACAACCCTCTAGGTACACTAGGATATCACCTAAGATCTAGACCAAGATTGAACTTTAAATCACTTGAAATGAAACAACTCAACTTTTCAGCATTTATGGGCGGTCGCCCAAAACCAGATTGGGCGGTCGCCCAATATACTCTGTCCCAAACCAAACCTTTCAGTACTTGTGGGCGGTCGCCTAACCCCATTCTGGGCGGTCGCCCACAAGCCTGACTCAGAATTCTCAATTTCTCCTGCAAATCAAATTCATCCGTCCCACGAGTAGGAGTATAACTTACTAACACTTATACTATTACCAGGAGTGCAACAACCATCCCAAAACATTACTTTCAATTTTATTTCATTCTTTTTACCGTCTCACAAATAATAGAATAATTTTCTTTTATTCCATTTAAATATTTTACCGTCTCAAAAGTATAAGTATAATTTTTCTAATATACTAGTATACTCATTTAGGGATACTTTCATTCATTTCCCCGTCCCATGAATAATAGTATAAATTTTATAATATACTTACTTAACATTTAACTCAAGTTAATATTTTACCATCCCACGAGTAGGAGTATACTTTCAAACACTTATACTAACATTCTCATGTATGTAAACATACTCCATATACATCCTTGCATACAAACCATGTCACTTACCCAGTATAATTATACTCCCTTTGTCCCAAATAAACAAGTATCACAAATAAATTATTTTCACAATAATTTCACCACATATCACACATATAGCAAATATATGACCATTTTACTATTTAAGGGGAATTAGTAACTTACCTAGTTCGGAAAAAAGTATCGCAGAAATATGTTTTGTTCGGGTAGAAATGACCTACTCAACGCCCTGATCATTTTTATATAATTAGATTTTAAAACGGATAAGTAAATAAAAAGAATTAAATCGAAATAGGTTGAACTTACCTTTTTCTCCTAACCTAGGAATGAAACGAGAGAGTTTGCTGTTTGTGTAAGTAAACACAGAGAAAGAGGGATAAGAAGATAAGTTATAAAGAGATTTTTTTACCCATTTTTCCAACTTTAGTCACCCAAGTTCCAAGTTGAACAATTAGACCCCTGAACTTATAATTTCAACAAGGACCCTAAAGTTTCAACTTAATCATTTAACTCCTTTAACCTTTATTACTACTAACTAAATAAACAACACAAATAATCAAGTAAGATGTGTAAGTCATAAATTATGATGCAACACATAAAATACACACATAAATTCAAATTAAAATCCCAAAAAAATATAAAATAAATAGAGACGGGTTTTGGGGTCGTTACAGATTATGTGTGAACTACGTCGACCTGAGCTTCTCATACGAGAGGAACGTAGGCAATCTGCGGGTCCGGCCTCAATCACTAACACACTACTAACACATTCATCATGATAGAAAGTCCGATATATCGGGCGATAGGAGTGATAACTTGATATTCTTCTCTTGTTGTAACATGACCCCCGAACCCTCTCTATTAGCTTTTCTCAACGTTTTAGCTCGATAAAAACAACGTGGCGACTCTTAATAAAGTTAAATGCCAACTTGAATATCCTAATCCCATAGAAAAGATATAATAAAGATAAATAAAAGAAAGACTTCCCGTGCGTCGCCCGCATTCAGAAAGGGGTATTCACACCCGGTCTCCTTAGCACTTGTCTGAGTCTTACCCTAGCTAAACCCTAATACTATAGTGGTTTTCTTAAGCCTAGGTCTAACCTATCAAGCCTACCCATCCTTGAGGTATCAAGCTCACCTTCCCCAAACCATAACACTCTTAGACCTCAAACTTGCTTAGTCTAAACAAAGACCAACCATTCAAACACTTCCGGTCTCCAAACCCTAACCTCAAGCCTAGGAAGTCGCATTCTCTCCAAACCCTAGCCTCAATCCTAGGAAGTCGCATTCTCTCCAAACCCTAGCCTCAAGACTAGGAAGTCTCATCCTCATTAAACCCTAGCCTCAAGCCTAGGAAGTCGCATCCTCATTAAACCCTAGCCTTAATCGTAGGAAGTCGCATCCTCTCTAAACCCTAGCCTCAAGCCCATGAAGTCGAATTATTTCCAAACCCTAGTCTCAAGCCTAGGAAGTCGAATTCACTCTAAACCCTAGCTTCAAGCATAGGAAGTCGCATCTTCGTCAAACCCTAGCCTCGAGCCTAGAAAGTCGCATTCACTCCAAACCCTAGCCTCAAGCCTAGGAAGTCTCATCCTCGTCAAACCCTAGTCGTGAGCCTAGGAAGTCGTATTCGCTCCAAACCCTAGCCTCAAGCCTAAGAATTCGCATTCTCTCAAACCCTAGACTCAAGCCTAGGAAACCACATCATCCTCTCTAAACCCTAGCATCGAGCCTAGGATTCAATATTCTCTTTAAACCCTAGTCCTGGAACTAGGAAATTCCATACCTTAGTCTCAAAATATAGGAAGCTTACAATCCCTAGTCTTAAACCCTAGCCTAAATCCTAGGTTGCAACGTTTATTTCCAAGCCGTAGTCACCAATTCCAGAAAATGGTGAACCCTAGCATCAATCTTATCAATCCCCAGACTCAATCCTAGGAAGGCACAACTTTTCCAACTCCCAGCCTCAATACCTTTGCAACCTCTAAACCTACCACAACTCTAAAACCCTAGCCTCGAAGCCTAGGATATTTCTAAACCCTAGTCTTGAAATCTAGGAAATTCATGATCATTAACCTCAACCTCCAAGCCCTAGCACTAAGCCTAGGATACAATACTCTCCTCATACTTAATGAACTCCGATCCCTAGACCGTAAGACTAGGAAACCCTCATTATCTCCAAGACATAATCCCAAGCCTGAGAAACCATAACATCTTTGGCATCCCTATCTCAAGACTAGGAGGTTACCATCTTTCTTATCCCCTTTCCTTAAAAAGCCTTAGGTCCTACCCCTAGGCAACCAAGCAAAATGTCCCTGACCTAATGCCTTGGTCTCAATGGCTTGTAGCCTCATTCCCTCCTAACCTAGGATAAGTGGAACCCAAAAACTACGCTTTCTATGATCGCCCCCTCTTATAAAGAATATGCAACTCCCCGAGAGCCCGTCTGTTTTACGACTCTTCTAGAGTCTATCACCTTTTGCGACTCCCAAGAGTCCATTGCTTTTGTGACTCCCCAAGAGTCCATCACCTTTGCGACTCCCCGAGAGTCCTTTACCCTTGTGACTTCCCAAGAGTCCATCCCTTTTGTCACTCCCAGAGAGTCCAACGCTTTTGTGACTCCCCGAGAGTCCATCGTTTTCGTGACTCCCCAAGAGTCTTTTACCTTGGTAACTCCCCGAGAGTTCATCACCTTTGTGACTCCCTTAAGAGTTCATCACCTTCGTGACTCCCTAAGAGTTCATCCCTTTTTGCAACTTCATAACAATCCGTCATCTTTGCGACTCATGGTAAGTCCACCCGCCTTCATGACTCCCTGAAAGTTCATCCCTTTTTGTGAGAATCTATTTGAGAGTCTTTTACCACTATGACACTCTGAGAGTCTATTTTCTTTGAAATATAAATTGAATATCCTTTGGCTCGGGAAGCCTCCAAATATTTCCATAAATTGATCATCTTAGTTCAAGAAAGCCTCCCCAAAAATTTTATTTCTTTTCAGAGAAGCATCGGGATTACTTAGACCTTGCCGTCTTCATATCTCGTACATTCCAAATTTTATCGTGATGCACAGAAGCCCTACCGTTTCTCGTTACGTAAGTTCTATTATCGTGATACACAGAAGCCCTACCGTTTCTCGTTACGTAAGTTCTATTATCGTGATGCACAGAAGCCCTACCGTTTCTCATTGCGTAAGTTCCAGCATTTGTTGTTTTATTATCACGATTTGCAGAAGCCCTACCGTTTCTAATTGTGTAAGTTCCGGTAATTGCCATTTTTATCTTGGGATTACCTAGACCTTGCCGTCTTTATATCTCGCACCATTTCATGTTCGCATCTCCGAACTACGACCGGCTTGATTCCTCCGAGGATGTGTAGGAAGCCCGAAAAGGTTCAGTCATCCGACCAACGTGGTCATTTTTCATCCGCAGCAGATGTTTCCTTTATAAACTCGAAGTTATCCCCAGCGGAAGGCGTGATTCCCACCAAATAATGAATTGTTTGCAATTTCCCCAGTAGATTTGAACTACGTTCGCCTTGATTCCCCCGTGGATACGTAGGTCGCCTGCAAAGGTTCAGCCATCTCATTATCTTTCCTTCGTTTTGAAACTCATGTTTCAGAACGGATCCTTCTTTTTATCGTCGACCCCCCATTACCTTGCAAGAAGTGTCGCCGAGGGGCTACTGTTAGTATCCGATCTGAAAATGAGTTCATTAGGGCTTTCCCAAATATACAAGGACTTTATAGGAATTAGAAACCTTGAAAAGACTTGTCCCGGATTCCCAAAATATAGCTCAATGTACCAAAAATTGCCAAAATAGGGTTTCCTTATCTCAGATAAAACCCTAGCTTGAAAATCACGTCAACCAGGAATCATGGCCACGCGGCCACTTCCATCCTTGGCCACGCGGCCAACTTCGACCATGGCAAGGCGGCCATCCTTTCCTGGGTTGATCTCAGCCATCAGATTCCTTCATCAGTTTACTATATAAGGCCTCCCTTGCCTCATAATCAGGGATCCGAATTTTGATCAAGTTTAGGCTCCCTAAGTGACAAAAATACTCTCTAATCAAGGCATTCAAGCATCCAAGAACACTCTCAAAGTTCCCAAGAAGATCCAAGTTTATTTCTTGCCAACATAGGTAAGTTTTCTAACTTTTTCTTCATGTTCTTGCCATGTTCTTAGTATAGAATCATAATATTCATGTTCTTAGCATGTTTATTCATATGTTTTTCATATCATTCATATGTTCATAGTATGTTCTTCGCATGTTCTTCATGTTCTTAGATTAAAACCTTATTTATGCTAGATTTAGGGTTGCGATCTTCATGATTAATGTGTTATTTCATAGCCGATGATGATCTAGGGTTCATCAACCTGAACATGATCTAGGAACTATTTCTAAACCCTAATCGTTAGGTAATTCCCCCATCATTATGCATGATCCCGATTCTTCTGCCTATTCTAAATTCTTCTCGAACTACGCTGGCCTGAGCTTCTCACCTTTAGAGGAACGTAGGCAATCTTCGGATTCGGTCTCTAAACACCGCATACAACCTACACCGCATCATGATAGAAAGACCAATCATTCAGGCGATAGGAGTGATAACGCTTAATATTCTTCCGTTATCGTAATTTGACCCCCGAACCCATTTGCTTGTAAATAATGTTTTTCTCAATGTTTTGGCTAATCAAAACGGCGTGGCGACTCTCATATTTTTATGTTGCTATGAATATCTTCTCAATTTTAAACACACGTATTCACAGGGCGCCAAACTGTTTTGGTAGAAAAAACAATGGAGTAAAGACGATAATGATGATGTTTTCAGATCAAAGCTATGGAGGGTTAAATGAATTATAAAATTGTGAATTGCAGAATTCAAGATTGCACAATGATTTGACGAGGAAAGCCCTTGAGACAATGATCTCGCCGGCACAAAACCTCGGGAGGGTGATTATGAGCACCTTCCAACCCGAACGGTAATATTGATCTATTTCTTTTGTTCTTGAATTGAGGAGGAGTACAAAGTAGTTTGTGTGCGTGTGTGTTAGTGTTCCTCCAAGTTCAGCTTAAATAGAAAAACATACAAGAATCCTATCTAGAAATAACAAACTATCCTATAAACTCGGGCTCTATCCTCTGGTTTTAAGAAACGTGGTTGATCTGCCGTTGAACCTTGCTTCCCGTTTTATAGGCACGTGTTGCTCATGATTTAATCATGTAGATAAAATTAGCAAACAAGTTCATTAATTATAATATGTACCTGATTCTCAAGATGTTCTGATCCTGAGAACAAAATCAAGATGTAAACAACATGAAAATCTGCCCACAACAAATAGTAACGATTATTTATTATTTTAGAAAATGGACACTTACTTTGAGACGGACTAAAAAAAAAGTGGACACTTACTTTAAGACGAGGCGAATATTTAATCAAAATTCACTTACAAATAATAAATTTATTATTATATAATCCCTTCGTGTCACTTTAAAAATTTAAGAGTCAATTCAAAATAGAATGTTTTTACCACTTTCTATATTCAAAGAGTCTTACATGTCTTACAACAACTATCTACTAATTATTTCATACCCAATTTTTAATTTTTTGTTTACTTTTTATACTCACAACACTCTACCCAACTGTCTATGTTTTATCCTCCTTCCGTTTTAGAGTAAATGTACACTTACTCTGAAACTAAAAGGAATAATAAAATTATTTTTTTCTTAATTCATTTATTTAGAAAGTTTTTTCATATTTTTATTCTTAAAAGATAGAAAGAGTAAACACGAACAATGGACCATCATTTCAAAGGAACAGTAAAAAGAATGATACACCATCATGCCCTGCGACTGAAATAAAGTAATACTCCTTCCCGACGTCCCGGATATGTTCACTTTTATTTTTTAAGTCTGTTTTAGAGTATATTTAATTTTATAAAATGACAAAAAAAAAATTAGTATTTTTCCTGCTCATTTTCTCTCATACTTTACTTTTATACTCACAATACTAATCAATTTACTATTCATCCCACTTATTATCTCTCCTACTTTACTTTTATACACTCACAACATCAATCAACTTACTATTCATCTCACTCATTATTTCTCCTACTCTACTTTCACCACCCCTTAATCTCCGTGTAAAAGTGTGCATATACTCTGAGACGAAAGAAGCAGTAAATTTGTCCCCTGCCCACACGTACCACACCATTATAATAAAGCAAAAGAAAGAAATCCCCAAAGGGTAAATATAAAGTCACAAAAAAGTGCCACAAAATTTGGTCTACAAAATGAGGTATCAAAATTTTATTGGTGTTTTTAATTAGAGTGTGTCGGGTCCACTATCGATGTAACCAATAAAATATCGTCACCTCATTTTATATTCATCATTTTGTGAACTTCTTTTGTGTCTTTAACATTGCTCATCCCCAAATCCATGTCCTTAAAAAAAAGCTCCAAAGAAACAAACCCAATGCAACCAAAAGCATTCCTATCAAGAAATCATTTCGTCTCCCTTCTCTCATCCTCCACTAACTTCCAATTCATTGGAGATTGTGTTTCAGTGAGTGTGTGTGTGAGAGAGAGAGAGGAAAAGAAGAGGAAAAGAAGAGGAAGAAAAAGAGGAGGATAATGTGAATGGTATTAATGGAGGGGGCAGAAGAAGAACTAGAGAGAAGGAGCAAGTTTTTGAGCAGCCTAATACAGAGAAAGAAACTCACTGACACTGAGCAAGAACAAGAACAACTCCAACATCTTCTTAATATTCGTGTCAGAGCTTCTGACATGCCCATTCTACTGCAAAACAGAGCATTTCAGTGTGCTAGAGACAATCTTGATTCCATGCCCTCCAGCAAAGTTGACAGTAAACGCCTAGCTCTTGCACTCAAAAAGGTAAACTTAATTTCAATTTTGTTGACATTGTTTTTCTGGTTAAAGATTTTTTTTTTTTGTTCTCTCTTTATTTCCGTTTCTTTTGCTTCTTTGTTTAAACATAATGAAGTGGATTAATAACAAAAATTTGATAAAGGGGTCAAAGTTATAAACATTGGCTTATACTATCTTTTCAATTAAAGGTGGTCGAATTGAAATACTCCATCCGTCCCATTTCAAATTATAAGAAAATGTCATGGCACAAGAACTAAGGGAAAAAGTGAAAAAGGTTAGGTGTTGTGAGTGTAGATAGTTGCGTTGGAGAGAAAAAGTAGGGTATTGAATGGTATGGGGGTTAGTTGATGTGAGTATAACAAGTGGGTCCCACTAATTAAAAATGATTAAAAACTTTCCATTTTTAGATTTTGTAATTTTTATGGGATACCCAAAATAACAAATTTAAAATTTTTAAAATTTAAAATTGGACAAAAAAGAGTATAAAATTTGTTCATATTTTTAGTGCTAGTAGATTTCATTTTAATTGTAGAATAAGTGGAATGTTACATTAAACCAAAAAGCGGCCAATTGACTCCTAGCCATCAATAGGGATGGCCAAACGGAACCGGAACCGGAAAACCGAACCGGAAAAGCACGGAACCGGAGCAAACCGGCGAATAAATCGGAACCGGAGTAATCGAAACCGCCATTCATCCGGGCCCGTTACGGTTCACATAAATGGCGAACCGGACCGGAACTGGACCGAAAATCCCTTGTTTTTCAATAATTTTAAAGGGGGGACCGGAACCTAACCGGAACCGGATTGTGCCAACCGGAACTGGAACCGGGGTAAGCACGGGCCGGTTCAGGGTCACATATATGTCGAACCGGAATCGGACCCGGAACCGGTTTTGGCCATCCATAGCCATCAACATTGCTTGGTGTAGACACCCCGCATTGGACTGCTCACCCCGATTGCACATTTGATCTTGTGTTTCTCCCCATTTTAAGTGTTTCTTGTTAGTTTATGTCACTTCCGTTAAGTTCCTGACTGACTTCGTTAAGTCCAGGGACTAAACTGAATAACAGGGCTGACTTTCTAGTCCATTCTGTCAAAATCGCCTTCTCTGAGTTTTGTTACCAAAAACAGATTTCTGGCCAGGATTCTCTCCCTTGCTCAATTTACAGGATTTTGCCCGGGAAGGATTTCTTGGTGACTGAGTTTTGGCACAAAAAACATCTCTCTTTCACCTATAAAAACCTCCCTTTACCTCCACTTTCAACAACACAAAAAAGGGAGACAAAACTTTGATCCAAAAAACCTTGACCTTGACCTTGGACCTTTGGCTCTCAATCTCATATTGCAACAAACCAAATTTCCTACTTTCAAAGCATTTTCCAAAGGATTTCTCCAAGTAATTCAACAAGAAGTGTTTGAAGTCTCTTGAAGTCTAGGTATATTTCTTTCCCCTTCTCAACTTCATCTCTTCTCTTTCTTTTTTTTTTTGTATTATCAAAGTGCAATCACCCCAAATCATTTTGGGACATGACTCTAATGATCACCTCATCTCATTGAGGCCGGTTAAAGAGTTATCTCCTACATTTCAAACTCTATTTTAAAACTCTTTTTTATGATTTAAAGAAGAAGAAGAAGAACATTTATCATTCATGTAGATTTTGATCAAGCAAGACCAACTTTAGTTGGGCAAGATGGGTGTTTCGGTACTTCCCATCTCGTAATCTAACCCCCGAACCTCAAAACAAAGAATCTCTGTTTTCGTAATCAAACTTAGGCTATTATCAATAGGTTTTTCTTATGTTCCTCAAAACATAGGTGGCGACTCTAAAAACAAGTTAGACATCCTAGGATAACTCCGCGCGCTCTAGCCTAAAGCCGTGGGCTCCCCCCAGGTATCTACAGTGGCGACTCCGCTGGGGACATTTGAGGGTTAAACTTGCATTCTGATCAAAATCTACATCTTTTCTGGGCATTCTGACTCCTGATGGGGGAGGCGCGCGCTTCTGGCCTCTTTAGCCTAAGGCGCGCGCATCCCGCATCAAGGACCAGAATCGCCCGCTTCTTCATGTTCTTCATCTTTTCTTCTTCTATTCTCCACTAATCATTTCTGCAGGGGTTACAATATGCACATAGGACCAGGGCAATCCCCTGAGTCCAAAATCTGACAATCTGACAGGTGTGCCCAGAAACGCGCGCCTCCCAATAGCATCGCGCTAGGCGCGCACGTCTCGTATCAACACTCAGAGGCGCACGCTTCTGGGTTGGTTCCCAGAACAGAAACAGGTCTCAGAACAGAGCAGTGTGATGGGGGTGTGGGCACAGTTGCCTGCATCAGTGGTTATTCTGAACTTCAGACTGTTTTAATTTTTATGTTCTATTTCATCGGTCACACGGGTGATTCGAAAGTTGTAATTATGTGCTTATTTGTTTTTTTCTTTCTTTTGTTTCTTTTGAAAAAAAAAATATAAAAAAACATTTTGTCACTTGTTAGACCTCACACTACATGCACATATTCTTATCAGTTGCTCACTATCGAGTCGCACAAGTCCAACCCCAAACCCGTCGAGGCCCGTCCTAGAAAGTTTCAAGCTCCACTCAACCTTGGCTCTTTCGAAGCGGTAAACCTCAGCCCGTGGCGTAGTTCATGACTACATGCCGGGGGTGACCTTTGAGCCTCATATTCAAGCCGAGCACAAGCCACACAATTCTAGTTAGGGTCTAACACTCCGTGACTCAAGTCGGTTTCCATGTACCGAGATTTCCCTAAACTAATATCTTCAAATCATACATGCCAACTTGTTGAAACGGACGCAATAAAAATCCGTCCCCAAAAGTGGTTATTTTGGACGAAAGTAAAAATCCGTCCCCGCATGTATGCTTTACTACATTAATTTAGTTTAATCCCGATACATGTAGGATTCACAAACGCGATGGAATCCGATGAGTATATGGGACCGCGAGATGGTCTATATACTAGTGTGACGATTCCATTATTTTCTTAGAAACCCCAAAAGGGATCCATTCCCTCCGACTTATAAAAAAAAAAAAAGTCTTTTCTTATGTGGTTCGAGTCGTGTGCCCAACTGTGTGTTCTAAGCCTCTTCATGGACCGCAAGTGTTACTCAAGACTGACAAGGGCCTCTTCTGCAATCTAGGTTCAATTGGTACTTACAGAGTCTACCGGGATTCGGCAAATCGGTTAGTCCATGAAGAGATCACTCCAACAGCTCCTACGTCAACAATGGCCGGCGGCTCCAACACCAACAATACCATGACTCTCGAGCAACTCGCAACCATGGTCCAACTCCTCCAAGAGCAAGTCTCCACCCTTAATAAAGAAGCACAAAGCAAAGACGATAATTGGCAATCCCACCTCGACAGCCAAAGGGAGGCCCACGAGGCCGAGATGGAGCTAATGAAAGAAAAGCTCACTAATCTTGCCAAGGGGAAGAGCAAGAATAATGATGACGAATCCGAATGGACCGAAGGTTTGTTCAAAAGTCCTTATGTCAACACCCGCACCAAGAAAGTGGGAGAGCCAAGTTCCGAGAACAATGAGCCCAAAATGGTGGATTCTATCATGGCCTACATCGACCAAAAATTCAATGGGCTCAACATGGGGAAAAGCTCCGACACAAGCCTTTATCAATCATCCATCCTCATGAGTACTATGGGCGCTCTTCCTGATAAGTTCAAGATGCCCGACATAAGCAAATTCAAGGGCAACTCTTGTCCTATGGCTCACATTGAGACTTATATTTGGGCAATGGTTCCGAAGAAGGTCTCCCCCAAGGTGATGGCTCAATGCTTTCCTCTCACTCTCGAGGGGGCGGCAAAAGATTGGTATGCTACTCTCCCGCTCACTGTCCGTCTTGATTGGGATTCCTCCATGATTGCCTTCAAAAACCAATACCAAGGCAACACCACTCACCGGCCCACAAGGAAAGAGCTAGAGAACACTACTCAACGAGACCACGAGTCCTTCATCGACTTCACAAGGAGGTGGAATGATAAACTCTCCGAGATTGTGGAAAGGCCAAATACCAAGGAGAAAATGGACATCTTTCTCAAATGTCTCAAAATTGATCTCCGCACCCACCTAAGTGGGGCTTGCTATGCGGATTTCTCCCAAATGTATGAGGCGGGGGTCCGAATGGACGAGTTGCTCAAAGAAGTGAAGAAAAGTGCTCCTAGCTACCGCTACAAGGCCGCTTCCAACTCCACAAAAGAGGCCTCGGTCAACGCCGTCACTATCGATAAGGGGAATTACAAAAAGGTTCCTCCCCCCCAAGGGAAGAAGTCTCGAAATGACCGTGTCTACACGCTTCTCCAAGGCATGACTCAAACTGAAGTCTTTGAAGTCCTCAAAGCAAAGGGTCAAGTCACACCCGTACAAGGGTACCAACCCAAGACGGTCAACCCCAATCATGCTCACCACAAATATTGTGGCTACCACCAATATAGTGGCCATACCACCGAGGAATGCTCCGTTCTCCGCAATGTCATTCAAGATCTCATAGACAAGAAAGAATTTGTAGTGACTAATGGCGAACATGTCAATGTAATAGAGATAGGAGAACTCGAGGGGACCACCCATTCAATCCCAATTGTGAATGGGGGCCCCAATGTTATGAATAAACTTGACAATTCTTGTTATGTTGTAACTTACGATGAGGTAATGAGGGAAGTACTAGAGAATAGGAAAAAGAAGCAAGATGGGAACGTCAACATGCTAACTCGATCCGGTCGAGTCATAGCAAGCAACCCTTCCACTTCCGCACCAAGTTCCTCTTCTCAAAGGCCGCAAGCTCGCGACACTCCCGAAGATCCTCTACTTGTCCAACTCAAGAAAACTCAAGCCAACATCTCTATTTGGGACCTCATTGCATCCTCAAAGAAACACCGAGATCTTGTCATCCGCAATCTCGATGATACATCAGTTTCTCCCGATACTACTCCCGAGGACCTCACGGCAATGATCGGTCACATTCATTTTGGCAACGTCATCACCTTTGCCGATATGGACCTTCCACCATTCGGTTCCAACCACAACGAGGCTATTTACCTCAAGGTACGAGCAAGGGGGAGGCCCATCTCAAGAGTCTTAGTGGACGGTGGTTCCGCACTCAACCTCATGCCTAGCCGAATCATGGGCATACTGGGGCTTAAGGATTCCGATTTGAAGCCTTCTACTCAAGTAATCCGAGGTTATGACAGCACCGCCCGTACAGTCATGGGCATGATCGAAATAGACATTGAGTTTGGGAGCATGGTCATGTTCGTTCCATTCCAAGTGCTTGACATCCCGGCCTCGTTCAACTTACTTTTGGGTCGACCATGGATTCACAGTTCTAATGCCGTCCCGTCAACTCTCCATCAATGTGTCAAGATCCGAAATGGTGATGAAATAGTGACCGTCATGGCCGAAAACGTCACTATCCACAGAAAAGGTGAGCCCGTCCACCAAGTTCAGCATGGTTTACCAGACTCCACTCTCTCCGGCGTCTCAATCAACGCCATTGACAAAGAAGGGGGAAACGGATCATGGACCCCCAGCAACCACAAAGTCCTCCGCATGATGAGGAATATGGACTACTTCCCTGGTTTAGGCTTAGGGAAACATCAACAAGGAATCCGACATCCTGTGCAAGTCCCATTTGTCAAGAACACATTCGGTTTGGGGTACGAGCCTTCCAGAGAAGACTTGAAGCAAGAGCAAGCAATCAAGAATGAAAAGGCCCGGGCTCGTAGAGAAGGCCGTCGTTATGAGGTCCCTAATCTAAGGCCTTACCGCAAAACGTTGAATGGCTATTTTTTCCGCCAAGGGGAAGACGTTCTATACATGATCTTTCCCGAGCCGTGGGTTAACAATAAGGGTGTCAAAAAGCCCGGTCTCGAAATCTTCTCCGATTGTGAGATCCAGAAATCCGAAAGGGAACCAACTCCCATGTCGCCCCGTGAATGGTGGGGAAGGAAGGTGACTATAGAGTCCGAGACAGAAATCATCGTGGGGGAAGAACTGACAGATTTAGCCTCCATGTTCGAAGAGCTGGCCATAATGAATGAATGCCAAGTTAACGCCATCCATGACACCGTCATCATGAATGAGACTATCAGTGAGATCCCGCCAAGCTCCGAGCCGATCAACAATTGGTATTCTACGAAAGGGCCCGTGGTATCCAAAGAATTCTTAGTCCAAGAAATGGGTTGCATACCCCGCACAGCAACAAAGGAGGAGCGGCTCACACTTACTTTCGAGTCCGAGAGTGTCTCTAATACCCTCACCCAAGAGGATTTGGAGGCCATAGCCGAGCGTGTGTTTCCTTTCTTTGCTAATGAAAAATTTGATATTTCTGAGTACCCTGAGATTGCAAACATCATAAATGATGAATTAACTAATAATGAACTTAACGAACAAGTTAATAACGATTCAAATTATGATGAAATAGACCACGAAAACACAACATACTTAAATGAACTTGCTCAACAAGTCCGTAGTCGTGGTGAGAATGGTCCAGGGGCTGACGAAGAATTGAATGTTGTTAATCTGGGTACCGAAGAGGAGCCAAGAGAAACTAAGATCGGAAGCTTCTTCAAGGGGGACGACAGAGACAGATTGACTGCACTACTACGGGAGTTCGTGGATGTGTTCGCATGGTCATACAAAGACATGCCGGGTTTGGACAGAAAGGTAGCGGAGCACAGAATTCCGATCAGAGAAGATGCCAAGCCAGTAAAGCAGAAGCTCAGAAAGATCAAGCCAGAATGGTCTCTGCAAGTCAAAGAAGAGATCGAGATGCTCCTTAGTGTGGGTTTCATCAAGGTTATCGAGTATCCGACATGGTTAGCCAACATCGTGACAGTCAGAAAGGCAAACGGCAAGGTTCGAGTTTGTGTGGACTTCCGGGATTTGAACAAAGCTTCCCTGAAAGACGATTTTCCACTCCCTAATATCGACATGCTGGTCGACTCCACTGCTGCCTACGAGGTTCGCTCATTCGTGGATGGGTTCGCTGGGTACAATCAGATTCTCATGGCCGAGGAAGATCAACATAAGACAGCCTTCACAACACCGTGGGGTACCTTTTGCTACACAGTCATGCCATTTGGGTTAAGAAATGCTGGGGCTTCCTACCAAAGAGCCGTGACAGACTTGTTCCACGATATGATTCACAAAGAAATTGAGGTCTATGTGGACGACATGATCATTCACTCCAAAGGGACCGATGGTCAACATTTAATCGATCTCCGCAAGTTCTTCGAAAGGCTTCGTCAACACAAGATGAGGCTCAACCCTGCAAAGTGCACGTTCGGGGTTATCCGAGGCAAAGTCCTTGGTTATATGGTCACTGAAAGGGGAATTGAAGTAGATCCCTCCAAAATCAAGGCAATCATTGACATGCCTCCTCCAAAGACGCAGAAAGAGATCAAAGGTTTCATGGGCAGACTGCAATACATCAGTCGGTTTGTGCACCAACTCACTTCCATGTGCGAGCCAATCTTCAAGCTACTCAAGAAGAATGTGGCTTTAGAATGGACCGACGCGTGCCAAGAAGCCTTCGACCAAGTGAAGCATTACTTGACGTGCCCTCCTGTTCTAGTTCCGCCGCACAAGGAGAAGCCTCTTTTGCTCTATCTCACTGTCAATGATGAAGCCCTAGGGGCTATGTTAGCACAAGAGCAACGAGAGTCCACAAAGGAGAATGCCATTTATTTTGTCAGTCGCCGATTCCAAGGAGGCGAAAAGAACTACTCTGTCTTAGAGAAGTCATGTGCAGCATTGGTTTGGGTTACTCAAAAGCTCAAACACTATATGGAAGCTTTTCCAATCAAGCTAGTAGCAAAGGTGGACCCGCTCCGCTACATCTTCGAGAAGCCTTTCATGTCAACAAGAATAGCCAAATGGTACTTCATGCTCGCCGGCTACGATATCACTTACGTCACACTAAAATCCGTCAGGGGGAAAGTGTTCAGTGACCAGCTTGCCGAATTCCCGTGCGACGAAGTGAAGGGGGAAGACGCACAGTTCCCCGACGAGCATTTAATTTGTGCTGCAACTGAGGAAAATAAATGGCAACTTTTTTTCGATGGCGCCGCCAATAAACACGGTTTTGGTATAGGAGTATTGCTTGTTGATCCAAAAGACATCTACACTCCCATTGCCATCCATCTGGAATTTGAACCTACCAACAACATTGCCGAGTAAGAAGCATGCATAGCAGGGCTCGAAGCAGCTCTCGAAAGAAACGTCACAGAACTAGAAATATTCGGCGACTCTTTGCTCCTTATCAATCAGCAATCGGGTAAATGGCGAATCCAAGACCCGACCCTCCAACAGTATGGTCAGCACCTTGAAGAATTGGTTGGACAATTCCAAGAGATCACCTTCAACTACCTGCCAAGGGATAAAAATCGCTTCGCCGATGCACTGGCCACCATAGCTTCATTAGTCGAAATGCCCAAAGGGAAAATGGTGAAGCCTTTCAAAATTGCCCGAAGGAACAGTCCGGCGTACTGCATGAGTATCGAGATCAACGAGGTTCAAACAAACTCTCCGTGGTATTCGGATATCATGAATTTCCTCAAAGATGGCACTTATCCCGAGAATAGCAATAAGAAATCTCAAGCGGCTCTGCAAAGGCTAGCCTCTCGGTACGTACTGATTGGAGACCGAGTCTACAAAAGACACCACGACGGGATCAATTTCTTATGCGCCAATGAGGCCGAAGCTCAAGAGATAATGTGTGAAGTGCACGAAGGAGAGTGTGGACCCCACATGAATGGGTTTATGCTGGTCAAAAAGATACTCCGCATTGGTTACTATTGGAGCACTATGGAACGAGACTGTATTGAGAAAGTCAAAATGTGTGCCAAGTGCCAATTCCATGCTAATCTACAACATGCTCCACCCTCACAACTTTACAACATGGTCACACCTTGGCCTTTCTCTTGTTGGGGGATAGACATCATCGGTAAAGTCCATCCTGCCGGAAGCAATGGGCAGTCATTCGTCCTAGTGGCCGTCGAATACTTCACAAAGTGGGTCGAAGCACAAGCCTATCGGACCCTCAACGCCAAGAAAGTGGCCGAATTTGTAAAGATTAATATCATGTGCCGATACGGCGTGCCTCATGAAATCATTTCCGACAACGGCTCTCACTTTGAGAAGGAAATGGATGCACTTTTGGTAGAATACAAGATCACCAAACACAAGTCATCTCCTTACCGTCCCCAAGCAAATGGCGCGGTTGAAGCAGCAAATAAGACCATCGAGACCATTGTCAAGAAAATGGCCTCAACAGGAAGGGATTGGCCCGAGAAGCTACCATTAGCATTTTGGGGCTACCGCACATCAATACGGTCAGCAACAGGAGAAACTCCGTATGCATTAGTCTATGGTTCTGAAGCCGTACTCCCAATCGAACTTGAAGTCCCATCTCTAAGGGTCCTCCTCGAGAATCAAGTCAACGAGGTCGACTGGATGCAAATTCGATATGAACAGCTAGCCTTACTCGACGAGAAAAGGCTAAGAGCACTCGAACGCACAAGGGCGTATCAGCAAAGGATGGCAAGAGCTTTCAACAAAAAGGTGAAGCCTCGAAACATCAATGTGGGAGATTTGGTCTTAAGACAACATCCTCCTAACGCCATGAATCCCCTGGGGAAATGGGGACCCCGATGGATCGGTCCGTACGTGGTCAAGAAGATACTAAGCGGCGGTGCAGTCCGACTCGTGGATTTAGATGGTGACCAGCTGCCAAAGGAGGTCAACCTCGACAAGCTCAAGAGGTTCTATGCTTAATAAACAAAGACCATACGAAAAAAAAAAAAAAAAAATCGCTCGCTAGGTTGAAAATCCGCAAGGGCGGCCTAGGCAAAAATTAGAGCACGTGCAAAAAAGAAGCCCGCTAGATTGAAAACCCGAAAGGGCGGTCTAGGCAAAAAACAGGGTGCACAAAAAAAAAATGGTATTTGTTTGTTTGAACTACGGAGACCTGAGCCTCCCAACTGGAGGAACGTAGGCAACCTTCGGGTGCGGTCTAAAACATATCAAAAATACCCAATTCACTTCAAATAACAAGATGCAATTTTTATTCATTCAATGAATTATTCAAGCCATTACAACGGATTTATTGAGCAACAAAAGACATCAAAATATTAAATCCTAAAACAAAGTGGTCTAATTTAATTGCAATCTCTTAGGGTACTAAGAAAAGTCCAATTTTCTCTTAGCCTTCAAAGGACCACCCGATCGTCTCTCAATCCTTTTCTTCTTGGATAACGGAGGAGCACTAAAGCGCACCGAAACCTTCTGTGTTGCGGCACGTCTCCTAGCATAAAAGTCATCCAAAGGAGTACCGAAAGGGTCAGCAAGAATGTTACTCGAATCAGCAGCAGCCTCCCTATATCTCAAAGCGCTGCTAGGCTCAAAACCCTTTCCCAACAACTCGGCACGAAGCACATCGACCCAAGTGATGCCACGGTAGAGGGTGCCAAACAAATAATCCAAGTAGCTCTCTGGAAGGAAGACACTCCCCCGATGCAGAGGAGCAAAAGCCCAACGGTTGCGATCATCTCCCCAAGCCGGCTGAAGCTCACTCGAGAAGTCCGGACCCATGTAAGCAACTGGACGAAGCATTCCGTCCCTCGGAAAAGGAATTATCTGTTGGCAACCAAACTGCCGCAAAACCCGCTCTGGTTGGTAAAATGAAGAATCTCTCAAACCGGGTACAACCACGTGCTGAAAACCAAGAGTCCATTCCACAAAAGGATGAATACCCCAAGAAGGAGGGCACCACTCAATATCAACGGTTACCCGAGAGGCAAAGAATTTCTTCCAACCATCTTCAGATAAATCCCGGATCAACAGCTTCCTCCTATGAACAGGAAAAGGAGACAAATCACCATCCGGGGAATAAATCTTGAAGTGTTCTCGGAGCCATATGGTCAAGAGCAAAGGGCTTCCCCGACACATCTTGTCCGTCCTATGTAAATCATCAAGGCCATGTAACGTCTCCCCTACAATGAGAGGGATTATACTAAATTGTTGCTCCTTGGCTTGCAAAATAATCTCAGCCAACTACACATCCGCAGTCCCGAAGGGTGTAACAAACAGTACGTCACTGAAGAGACAAGCGGCATAGCATTCCTCTTGAAAGATTGAACCACCGGATCCTCCGAGTGTAAACTGAAGAACATCGGCAACTCAGTTATGTCAATCATAGTACCGTGCAACATCTTCCTCACGTCCTCAACAGGGAGATTCAGTGACTCAACCCAAGAGTCAATGGCACCACGGTGATATTTAGGGACGGCAATCCGACCGGCCAAAGGCATGCCAAGGATGGCCCCGAAATCATCAACAGTCGGCACCATTTCATTAGCTGAAAAGTTGAAGGTATGGCTGTCGCAATCCCAGAAAGCCGCGGCAACTCTCAACAAATCCCAATACGGCTTCAACGTCCGCAAGGTGAAAAGAATTCGGAACCCGAAGTCTTTAATGAAGGCCTTATTGGGATGGGTCTTGAAAGAATACACAAAAGTGCCCAAGTCCTTTTCATACCCACTAACAACCTTGGCATCAAGAGCAAAAGAATTGGAAGACATGGAAAATGTTGATCACAAGCAAAGTTAAGCAATAATATGATGTTCAAAAATGGCAGAAAGGAGCTGTGAGAATCAAGTGGTCGAACAGAAGATGATATTATAGCTGTTGGGGGTTCTTTTGGCCAGCAAATGTCAAGCCCGGAATTCCGCCTCCCAGACGCGCGCGCCACCCGCCAGCGGTATGAAATGCGCGCGCGTCCCAAGCCTACAGAGGAAAGCGCGCGCCTCCCAAGTCTAGATCACTTCAGAAAAGGCCTTGTCAGAGATCTCCAGCCTAAATCAAGACACAACCCCTGTCCTCGGACACCCAGTTGGGCACACCGTTTTCTGGTCCGCCCTTAAGGCATGTCAAAGATTGAAAGTAGGATAGAAACTCCCACTCAAAAGTAGGCTGTCCTTCTCCAGATTCCAAACTCCCTAAGTTATGTCACGGGTGCCATACCCCCCTCAAGAGTCAATCTCAACATTTCATCCCCAGCAGGAACATTCTTCTGGTCGCGGTCAACTGTGCCCGTACCCCCACAAGTCAAAAAGTCAAGCGTGACTCCAAGTGGCACGCGACTTCAAAGCAATATTTCATCAACGAATTTAACTAACGGATTCGTCAACAAAGGTTCACCAACGGCCTCTACAAAGGTTCACCAACGGCCTCATTCAAGGGTTCACTAACGGCCTCATCAACGGATTTCACTAACGGATTCGTCTACAAAGGTTCACTAACGGCCTCATTCAAGGGTTCACTAACGGCCTCATCAACGGATTTCACTAACGGATTCGTCTACAAAGGTTCACTAACGGCCTCATCAACGGATTTCACTAACGGATTCGTCCTCAAAGGTTCACCAACGGCCTCTACAAAGGTTCACTAACGGCCTCATTCAAGGGTTCACTAACGGCCTCATCAACGGATTTCACTAACGGATTCGTCTACAAAGGTTCACTAACGGCCTCATCAACGAATTTCACTAACGGATTCGTCAACAAGGGTTCACTA
The DNA here is from genome assembly GCA_026119855.1 of Campanula takesimana. Classification (NCBI taxonomy): domain Eukaryota; kingdom Viridiplantae; phylum Streptophyta; class Magnoliopsida; order Asterales; family Campanulaceae; genus Campanula; species Campanula takesimana. The sequence continues at coordinate 247,028 of JAOWBW010000449.1, read as the reverse complement.
ACGGCCTCATCAACGGATTTCACTAACGGATTCGTCAACAAAGGTTCACTAACGGCCTCTCCAAAGGTTCACCAACGGCCCTATTCAAGGGTTCACTAACGGACTCATCAACGGATTTCACTAACGGATTCGTCAACAAAGGTTCACCAACGGCCTCTTCAAAGGTTCACTAACGGTCTCTCCAAAGGTTCACCAACGGCCTCTACAAGGGTTCACTAACGGCCTCATCAACGGATTTCACTAACGGATTCGTCCTCAAAGGTTCACTAACGGCCTCCTCCAAGGTTCACTAACGGCCTCTCCAAAGGTTCACCAACGGCCTCTACAAGGGTTCACTAACGGCCTCATCAACGAATTTCACTAACGGATTCATCCTCAAAGGTTCACTAACGGCCTCCTCAAAGGTTCGCTAACGGCCTCTTCAAAGGTTCACCAACGGCCTCTCCAAAAGGTTCACTAACGGCCTCGTTCAAAAGGTTCACTAACGGCCTCATTCAACATATTCAGCCAGCAGGTTCACCTAACGGATCATGCCACCCCCTCTATCAACAAAAGCCGCTCACACAGGGAGCGCACCACTATCTCTCGCAATTTCAAATTCCTGCTTTCATCGAGTCTTTGCTTTTTCTTGGTGATGTCTTCGGCGGGTGTTTTTAACTTTCGTCGACGCGTTTTGCTTTGCAATCCACGCCGCCGAGGGGCTCTGTAGAAACCCCACCTTGGACCGCTCACCCCGATTGCACATTTGATCTTGTGTTTCTCCCCATTTTAAGTGTTTCTTGTTAGTTTCTGTCACTTCCGTTAAGTTCCTGACTGACTTCGTTAAGTCCAGGGACTAAACTGAATAACAGGGCTGACTTTCTAGTCCATTCTGTCAAAATCGCCTTCTCTGAGTCGCGCACCTCCGACAAGAAGAGCCAGACGCGCGCGCCTCCCGCCCCCAAAGCAGGAAGCGCGCGCCTCTGGGCGTCAGTTATAGATTTCTGGCCAGGATTCTCTCCCTTGCTCAATTTACAGGATTTTGCCCGGGAAGGATTTCTTGGTGACTGAGTTTTGGCACCAAAAACATCTCTCTTTCACCTATAAAAACCTCCCTTTACCTCCACTTTCAACAACACAAAAAAGGGAGACAAAACTTTGATCCAAAAAACCTTGACCTTGACCTTGGACCTTTGGCTCTCAATCTCATATTGCAACAAACCAAATTTCCTACTTTCAAAGCATTTTCCAAAGGATTTCTCCAAGTAATTCAACAAGAAGTGTTTGAAGTCTCTTGAAGTCTAGGTATATTTCTTTCCCCTTCTCAACTTCATCTCTTCTCTCTTTCTTTTTTTTATTATCAAAGTGCAATCACCCCAAATCATTTTGGGACATGACTCTAATGATCACCTCATCTCATTGAGGCCGGTTAAAGAGTTATCTCCTACATTCCAAACTCTATTTTAAAACCCCTTTTTATGATTTAAAGAAGAAGAAGAAGAACATTTATCATTCATGTAGATTTTGATCAAGCAAGACCAACTTTAGTTGGGCAAGATGGGTGTTTCGGTACTTCCCATCTCGTAATCTAACCCCCGAACCTCAAAACAAAGAATCTCTGTTTTCGTAGTCAAACTTAGGCTATTATCAATAGGTTTTTCTTATGTTCCTCAAAACATAGGTGGCGACTCTAAAAACAAGTTAGACATCCAAGGATAACTCCGCGCGCTCTAGCCTAAAGCCGTGGGCTCCCCCGGGGTATCTACACTTGGCCACATGATGACGCAGCTAAACACCAACAAGAATTTTTACTGTAGAAAATTTCTTAAACAAGCCAACAATGAAATAAAAATCCACACACAAAGGTGCAAAAAATTGCAAAAATGCAAAGTTTTGATCAAAAAAATAATAATAATAAAGATGTGTTTTTACTAACCCTAGATGCGTATTTATACTCCTAAGAAAACAATAAAAGCCCATTCACAAAAAAAAAAAAAAATACCAAACAAATACCATTAGGGTCGAAAATAGAAAATACAGAAAATAAAATTCTGGCGTAATGCCGGATACGATCGTGCCCCAATAATAGGCACGGTCGTGCCATAAGTGTCACATCAATCTGGGAGCTCCGTCTTGGCTTGCATGGTCGCGGCTTGGAATGTGCATGGGCATGCTAATTCTGTCGAATTCCCCAATTTTCCTCCCAGGCAACGCTCGGATGTGCCCTTCTTCGAACTTGGTCGTGCCCAGTTTTTATCTTGAAAGTAGTCTTCCACTCGTCTCCAAGTCGAACCCGAACCTGATGGTATCCACTCTTCAATCAATCTTTGAAAATACACGAGCACCACGAAGCATATCTAGCATACCATCAAGGCGGGGAATGGGAAATCTGTATTTCACGGTGATCTCATTGATGGCCCGACTATCAATACACATAATCCACGTCCCATCCTTCTTAGGCACAAGAAAAGCTGAGACTGCACAAGGGCTCAAACTCTCCTGAATATAACCTCTCTTCAATAGATCTTCCACATGTCCCCTCAAAATCTTATGTTCTGCTGGACTCATCTTTTAATGTGGGAGATTTGAAATAGAATCACCCGGAACAAGATCTTTATTATGTTGTATGCCACGCAATGGGGGTAACCCTGTCGAAAGTTCGTCGGGCATAAGATCACGATAATCATCTAGTACCGGCTGTAAAGAAGTTGGCACTATACTAATCTTCCCAGGAATGCCCTTCCTCATAACAGTAAACACAATCAGTGGCGGATTTATTATCTTTATTTTAAAGGGGACAAATTTCAAAGAGGGCAAATTTCAACCAATTTCACTAAACCTCCAAATTTTTGTAAATTTTGCACTAGTAAATTTTTATTTTTTTTTAAATCAATGGGGGCAATTGCCCCCTTTGGGCCCAAGGTAGCTCCGCCACTGAACACAATAGGAGTGTCAACCAACTCCTTGGAAAACTCAAGTTCCTCACACAATGAAACAAAAACTTTCATCTTGACATTAGGTTTGCTTTCTCTCAAGCGACATAAATTAATTTTCGCACTATCCTTCATGAAACTGATTAAATTATCCCTATCCTAATGTATAGCATTAACATCAAATTGCAAAGTTCTACCCAACAATAATTGACGAGCACTCATAAAAAAAATATAAAATAGCATCACATCCTTATATCTACCAATGGAAAAAGGAACAAGATATTGTTCAGTTACCTTGATGTTGCTGAGGTTGTGAATCCAACCAATTGTGTACAGGGTAGGATCTTTCTACACCTCCAGTTTCATCTTCTCCACTGTGCCACAAGTAACCCAGTTTTCGCTGCTCTCACTGTCCACTATAACTTGATCTCTTGACCATTCACATGTCCTACAGTGCGAAAAATATTGTGCCATTCATGATCTTCAGCCTTTATCGGAGTGGTAAGCATCAACCTACGAACCACAAACAACCCATGTTCTTCCTCATCGTTCTCACCGTTCGGATCTTCCCACCATTCTTCTACTTCACCTTCCACCTCATCTCCATCATACTCATCTCGTTCAACCATGTTCACCTTTCCACGATTAAGGAAATTATTCGATACGTGCCCCGTTTGCATACAACAAAAGCAATTATCACCATAAGTTTTGGCATAGAGATTGGAATTCTGACTCCCATTACCAGGTGGGTAAGCGTTCCTCCGCGAAGACTGATTCTGATTATTGCTTGGGGTTTCTCTCTTCTCTTCGCCACCCTTCGACCCGGTAACCTGTACCTTCTCTTGGTTCGCTGATGACTTAAAACCCGAATATTGTCCCTTAGCATTCGATGATGAAGACTCTCCATACCTCTTGAAAGAAGATTATGCCTGGAATGTCGTGGCGGACTGCTGAGATTCAACAATATTTGCCCGCGAAATACCTTCCTCAACCATGTGGATAGTATACAACTGAACCTGATTCTTAACTGTGTGACGAAGGCCTGCTACATACCTCACCGTTTGTTGAGCCTCAGATTCACTCAAATTATTACATGAAGAAAATCTAGGAAATTCATGCGTGTATTCACTGACAGTAAGATCATGTTGCTTACACTCAAGAAATTTTTGAAATAAAATTTGATCATTAGTCCGGAGGAAGAAATCGCAACCTCAATGCCGATTTCATTACCCATATACGAATAGGCTACTTTCCTACTTGTCTCCAATTATTCTGGAGTTGTTCCCACCAGGCAGAAGAACCGCGAGCAATTTATACGCAACGTACTGCACCTTCCTATCATCCGTGATACCCATCAAAACGAAATACTTCTCCACCTCTGCATGCCAGTCCAGAAAATCTTCTAGATCTAAATCCCGGGTGAAGAAAGTTAAATCAGCCTTGATTTTAGGATACTGATCATCGGGTTCAACTGCACCTGCATCTTCTTTGTCAGAATCTAAATCCTCTTCCTCAGCTAGAGGATCACAGTGGTGTCTGCTACCTGTCCAGTCCTACAGGTTCCTATGAGCATGTTCCCGATGCCTAGGGTTTAAATAAGTATGCAACTTGCGTATCGTTGCTACAACCTCATACATCGATTATTGTAACCCTTGAATAGCTGCGTGCAAAGTTGCGTTGATGTCGTTGTTGTCACCGTCGTTTTTAGTAGCCATATCTGAATCTTACCAACTTCTGATGCCAACTGACGCAGCGGGACACCAATCCGAAATCCTGTCGCAGAGAATTTCTTGAACAAGCCAAGAATAAAAATCCACACACAAAGGTGCAAGAAATTGCAAGAATGCAAATTTGATAAAAAAATAATAATAAAGTTATGTTTTTCGTAACCGTAGATGTGTATTTATATTCCTAAAAAAAAAAAACAATAAAAGCCCTAAAATCGTTCACCCAAAAAAAAAAATTCCAAAATATCATTAGTTTCCTAGTCGAAAACAAAAAATACGGAAAGTAAAATTTTGGCAAAATGCCGGACACAAACGTGCCCCAAAAATAGGCACGATCGTGCCATAAGTGTCGCATCAATCTGGGAGCTCTGTCTTGGCTTGCAGGGTCACAGCAATTAGAATGTCCACGCGCCCCAATCTTCCTCCTAGGCAACGTACGGACGTGCCCTTCTTCGAACTCGGCCGTGCTAAGCCTGTTGCGTGTTCTCCTCCGATTTGCTCCCCTGCTTGTACTACATCACATGAATTACTTGACAGATACTCCCTACCATTTCAAATAAAATTATCGTTCAAAAAGTACTCCCTCCGTCCCGTCCGAATTAGTATTTTCTCTTTAGGCACGTCGATTAAGGAATAATATTCTATTATAAAATGTGATAACGAGCTTAGATTAGGAGATTTAACCTTTCATTATTAAAAACTAATTATTTTTAAAAATGATAGCCATAAAATTACAATAAAATCTTTTACAATGAAAATCAAACCAAAGTTTACAGTTTGTCCAAATTCCAAAATCTCATCACATCTCTTCCCACCACCACCACCATCGGCCCACCACCATAAACGGACCACCACAATTGGTTCAACATCAACCCGCCACTACAGACCACCACCATAATCGGACCACCTCCTCTATCATCAGCACCACCACTATCATCCCTGCCACCAACACCACCTCCTCTATCATCAGCACCACCACTATCATCCCTGCCACCAACACCAAACAACAAATTTAAAAAATCAAAGAAGAAATATTCAAATCTATACACACACGCCCATATTAAACACACACAAACGAACACAAACACACCAGATCTATACAGATAAGTGGATCTACACACATACACACAAACGAAAACACCAATCTGCATCGATTTGTTGTTCAAAACAAATAAGAATTCAAAATCAGAGCGCCAGAAAGAGAGAGCGAGAGAGAGATAAAGTGAGAGAGACTTACCTGAAGTTGAAGGCGACGATGTCGATGTTCTTTGTAGCGGCGCCGTCGACGTTTTCTGTGGACTTCAACATTGCAAGCGGAATGAGAAATGAAAGAGGCGCTTGGAAGGGAAAGGGGTGTCGACAATAGAGGTGGTGTTGGGGAGGGGTAACGACGGGAGGAGTGGCGGCGGGGAGGGAGGGATATGGGAGAAAGAGAATTCCTGTAGATAGGTTTAGGGTATGTGAGTAATGAATGTGGGGATAGTTTTTAGGATGTTCTGGTAGTGAGTTTGGGTTAGTGGGGGCCCATATTAAGGTTGTGGTATAGACCCTCCAAACACAAACAGATCGCAAGAATATAATACGCAAACCCAACAAGCAACAACGATAAAAAAAAGCAAAAAACAGTAAAGAGAACACAAAGAATTGTTTACCCAGTTCGTCAATATTTTTGACTACGTCTAGCGGCACAACCAAGCCAATATCTTGCACTATAATATGTTAATATGGAGTTACAATGAGTTTTGGGGCGATACTCTGCTTATATAGCCAACCTAGAATAAGACTTAAACTTAGACACAGAAGGAATATATAACACTTCCTCCGTCTCATTTATCACTAGATAAACTTATGAATATTTATTCAAAGTTGACTATGCGTAACTAATAGTAAACTTTGATATAATAAATGTCTCACTTTTCTCTCTTGTCATTCTCAAGTTATGTTGTGTTTCTAAAAAAAAAAAGATACTCCATTATAATTTCTTTATGGTATAAGCGATATACAAACAAGTACAGCACCTTTCAAAAATATTAAAAAGTTAATTGTGACTTACTATAGATTGAACTGAAGGAAATATGAATTGTTAATTTTTTTTCCAACTATAACATTTCAAATATACAAAGTATATTAGGATCAAACTCTTAGACCTTACCAGGGGAAGGGATGGCTAGAGTTTATGTCAATTTTGACCAAAGCTCATTGTTATCAGTATCAGTTGTTAGTTTTTTGTTTTATTTTTTTTCAGACAACCATACTATTATAAAAACAAAGTTAAGAGTTATTTACAACCATGGTCTTACGCTCATGTCCAATATAATAAGCTATAGCTTATTATCTCCTGGGAATTTACAACTGTTTACTCTCAAGCTATTTTAATACTTCATGTATAGTGTGGTACACATATACTTCATGCATCTCAAAATGAATACTCTATTTAATTTATTTTAAAATTTACTGTGAAAAAAATGTCTACTATTAATCATGTCTTTCTCTGAGTTAATACAGGGCAAGAACATCAAATTAAGTTATGGGTTTCTGAGAAAAAGAAAAAGGAATTTCCATGCTGATCATTTTGTTTGCCTTCTTGAATACGGCGGCAACAAAACATGATAAGGATAGTTATGGCCTATGTGGTCCTTACTCTTGATTTTTAGTGTACATTTACGTATATTGTTTCACAAAATCTATTTGGTTGGGGTGCAGGAATTTGACTCGTCATATGGACCGGCCTGGCATTGCATAGTCGGGACCAGCTTTGGGTCATATGTCACACATTCACTAGGCGGTTTCTTATACTTCTCTATTGACAAAGTCTTCGTCCTCCTCTTTAAAACTGCGGTTGAGCCTCTCTCTCATTGATTCATCCTACCCCCTTGATAATTATTTGCTGGCTCAAATAATATAATCTGGGGTGCTTTTATCTCATTGCAATTGGAAATACTTCTTAGTTGTATCAGTTTAATGGTTAATTGGGTGTTGTACGAATTGTGTGAGAACCGTAAGAACCAAGCATAACCATTAGATTAGAATCAAAATAAAGGGTCCAGATTATTGATACATTGGATAAACTAGGATACAATACCTAAATTTTGATATTGCACTTTGATACAGTAGTTAAATAAGTACTATATCCAAGTGTTGCACTTGGGTGCAGTAGCTTAAATGACTAATTCATCCAAGTGTATTTTGAAAATTAGCTATTGTATCCAAGAGTATCCAAGGTATCTACAATCTGGACACTTGATTTTGTATTTAATCAAACGGTTATGCTTGATTCGCACGATTCTCATTTTAAATGGTTTTCATTGGAGCGCGACCCATTATAAAAGAACCTTTTGTATATATGAAATTCTACATTATTGTGGAAACATCTTATTTATATTTATGGAAGCGGATAATTAAATAAAAGTTTAATAAATGAAAGGGATGTTATAAATATGGTGTTAACATGTGCCCTTAGAGCACATGTTATAATATCAGCCCATGCTCGAGATGATTCTTTCAACAGCTGCTTTCTGCCATTTCTAAACACCATTTTCTTGCTTGATTTTGTCTTTAATCCATTATTTTCCAATGGCTTCATCTCTCTTTTCACTTGATGCTAAGATCGTTGGTGATTACGAGAGAGACTTGTCGACGTTTGTGTATTCATTCAAGACTCATCCCAAGAAGGCTTTCGTTAAGGATTTCAGGTCCCGTGTCCTTTTTACCTTACGCACTTTAAAGCCGGATTAGGATATGTTGAAAGCTGCAGCCACTTTCTGGGATTGCGATAGAACATTTTCAACTTTTAAGCATCGAAAGCTTAATGACACGGCGTCATCTTATCCTAAATGTATGTCCTTGACTAATATGGTCAAAGTCGACGCGAAAGTCAAGACCGGGTCAAAGATGACCTACCCTTAACTTGCTTTCGCAAGGGGTCTTGGACTTAGGCGTTAATTTTGAGGATGATTAGTCTTAGGTAAACATTAGGGATAATATGACACGGGCTAGACCAAAATCCAACCAAGTCACGGTAAAAGTGTGTCACGGACAAGTGCATGGCTGACTCAGGCGAGGATGGGAGGGTGGAATGGACCCGTGCGCACGAGAAGGGCAGAGGAACACCAATCAAGTTGCATCTTGATCCATCCCAAGTTTAAAGGCTGTGCAAAGCGTACATGGTCACGTGCACATAGTGTGAGGATTTAGAAAAGCGATTTTTGCGTATGAAAGCCAAAGAAACATATATGCACATAAGGCTGTAATTAAGAAACAAATAGGTAAATTAGAAGGGGACCATCAAAATGCCTCTGCCCTGCAAGAATGTTAGAAATGAGACATCTTGTGGGCCCAGGCAAAACCAGTCGTACGGCTACTATGTCACTGTGACTGATTTTTAACATTTTAATCACTCTCAGGCTAATCAGCCCCTGTTTATTGCATATCTCACAACAGATTACTTTCAAAACAAAATGTTGCAACAAAACTAAACCAAGCATACACACAAAAAATGAAGGTCAAAAAAGGGGGAGCGGAAGTTTGACCCGCATAAGAATGTTCTCAACTCTTCTAGGAAGAAGTCCGAAAACAAATTAGTCCCCAGCGGAGTCGCCACTGTGAGATACCGGGGAAAACCGAGTCGCGAGAGAGATATAAACATCAGGTCATATCGAACTCGAAATCCGGATCAAACACGGCCGGGAATGGACATGGGAGTCGCCACATTGTTAATTTTAGACCCAACATATGAAAAGGTCTTTAAAATGAGATCTTTAGGTTCGGAGGTTAGGTTTCGTCTTGGGAAGAACATGGAAGGTTCACCCAAGAACGCCTCGTAAAAACGAGTCTTCCTACCTTTGTTAAAAATCAAATTTATGTGTGTGTGTGGTTTTTAAAAGAATGGATAAACAAACTGTTATTAACTGTGCAGAAACTGGTTTTGAGGTAGGTTTGGACCGTACAGAAACTGTAAAACTATAAACTAAGAATATTCTGTCATGAGGAAGAACCAACCGTACGGATGATACTTCTAGGTGGAAGAAGTATCCGTACGGATGCTTATTCTTCCCTGGAATTCCAACAGTTTCTTCAACTGAAACTGCCCAGACTTAGGCAGAAACAGGAAGTTCTGTTGAACCTGGACAGTATCAAAAACTGTTCAAAATGTAAGAACCAAAGAACAAAACTTGGAACAAATTATTCCTATGCATAAAATCCATATTTATATGGGTTTTGAGCAATCATGGGAGAAAGTAAAAAAGAAAGAAAGATTCGATCTTTACTGTAAAGCTTGCACTTGAGTGAATAAAGATGACAACTTTATCACCCCAAGTAAGCTTGGACATCACTAATCTTCAGATATCAAAGCTTTATTGGAACAAAACCAAGACTTGGATGAATAAAGATTGGAACTTTATCATCCAAGAATGATTGTAATCATCAAAGATTGAAGCTTTCACATGAAACTTGAACTTTTAACCATAAAGATCAGAGCTTTAACCATAGAAATGGCATAATAAGCAATAATATTAACATTAATATAACAAATCAGGATCATCTTTTGGTTTTAACCCATGATCACATATTGAATGTGAGGGCACCATGGAATCACTTCATGATTTGGGTCCAATGGACTAATATAAGAGGATTACATTATAATGCTAGTAATGAACAAAAGTAATGAGAGAGTAAACAAGTAAGATCAAGGCCAAAATCCCAACAAATACAACAATATAATGTTGAACAAGTAAATAAAATGAGCTTAGGGAAAGAAGGTGGCTTTACCAATTGTGTTAGGCCAATCTTCTTCTTAAGTGTGTTTAGGGAGTGATTCTGGACTGTATTTTCGACAGAGTTTCTTTTCTAATCGATTTTCTTGTTGTGCCTAAATGACCAGGCGAGGGCCTTATTTATAGGAACATGAGGTACCAAAACCATCCGTACGGATGGTTCCTCCATTTACCCAAACCATCCGTACGGCTGGTGTTGGCGAGTAACTGGAATTTTTTGGAACTTTACCTGCCAGCTGTCTAGTTCGAGAAACTTAACTCTCAAGGCTTCCAGCAGGGTCCTAAATGTTAGTGTTGGTGCCCTAGGAACATTTATTTAAACGTTCTGTATGTTATCATTTTATTCATATTAATAAAGAGATGTTTTGATTATTATTGTTGTTCATGTTTACTTATAATAATCTCCGTCCCTAGTACTTATGAAGCACTAGTATTAGTTTAGATGATCATGGGATGATCATGTTAGACTTATGGTTACTTGTTGGAGAACAAGGTACTGGACATGACCCGCTCTATGAGATTTATGTCATGGTCAATGTCATATATAGATCTCATATTAGTTATGTCATTTGAATCCTTAGACATGAAGTTATTATAGTCTTCCACTTGATGAACATTATGTTTGACATATTCAAACGCTACCTTTAACCATGAAGTTATAAAGGGTGTATGATTGGCATAATCGGATTCACGTAGGAAAGAATAATAAGCTAAATGGATTTGTCCCTCTTCGGAGAGATGTCGAGCTTGGGCCCCTCGTAGAATGATGTTGATGAAATGTTTATCCAAACTCAAATAAATTGATTGGATCATTGTCATTTGGATTATCAACATATTCGGGATCTAGAAAGTATTGAACAAATTCAAGTTGACTTGTTGACCATGACTTATGTTCAATGACATCGTGGACAAAGGGGTTGTGACATGTTCTATGAGGAATACGAACTTATATATAGTTACACTATTTGGGTATGTATGACGGTTTGCTAGAACCTAATCATATCTTATGGGTTTATGTTTAAACCCTTTGCCAACTTAGTGTAATCCTATAGGGTCACACACAATTAGAACGAATTGATAAAAGGCAAAAAGGGTAGATTTCTGGTCTGGCACGACTGTGCCAGATATAAAGCACGACCGTGCCATTTGGCACGGCCGTGCCGAATATAAAGCACGACCGTGCCATTAATCAACAGCCGGGAAGGCAGGCGCGCACCAATTGGCACGACCGTGCCAGAGCTGCTTGGACATAAAATTTGCAGCTTAATTTGGGCGACGGGATTTAGGTTTCCTGGGTCCTTAAGGGTTAAGGACTAGAACCTATATAAACATCTTTTCACCAGCCATTAAGCATATGAAACTGAGTTGTTTGGAGAAACAATATTCTTGATAAAAGATTGAGAATCAAAGATCAAGAATTCATTAATTCATATAGCCTTTTGGTCTAGCAACCAAGATCAAGAAGTTACTTGATATTCGTTCGTGGTGTGGATACCAATAGAGGGTGAAACTTATCACCTCCAAAGTTCGTGTTCCTGCTATTGTTCGTGATCAAGTTTCGAATCTCCACCAAGAATCAAGGTTGTTAATCAAAGGCATCAAAGGTTAGTATTCTAGTATTCATTATGTGGTATTTGATTTAATCATATGAATGGATCTATGGGCTTTGGGTTTCATGAAAATTTTAATGCTTTATTTCCGCTGCGCATGATCCTAGGAAACCCAACACTAAATAGGTCTGAAAATTCTTAAAAGAGGCCTAAACTACCTAGTTGGCCTAGATAATTCCCGAAACACCCCTGAACTTAGGTTTTTAGTCTTGTAAGAGGGTTGCAACCCAGATTTGGGTACTTACAACCCCCCTAACATTCTACATGAATAAAATACTCCCTCCCCTCTGTCCCAAATTTTAATTCATATATTTCATTCTATTATGTCTTAAAATAATTGTCGTATTTTTAAATTAGGATATAGCCTTTTAATGCAATTTTACATTTGCATATACAATGTAAATTAGTAAATCACAAGTTTTTAAAATGTTAACCAGTCAAACTGAATATTTATTTTGAGAAGAAAGGAGTATAAGTTTTCTGCATATTCACAAAGAGTCTTTCCTCATTTTTAGAGGCAGAAGCGGAACCTAGCCGCGTGCAGCCTACCAGCTGAAGACTGTACTGCGTCCAAGATCAAAATTTGCCGGCGGACGAGGTTGAATTATCAGTCTCCCCTATGTGACAATTTAAACTTCTTACTTTATTTTTTTATCCGTCCCACTATAAACTCTTTGTTTTTTCCATAAATAGCAAGCAGTGTTTTAGACTACACTGTCCTCTTAACTTTATAGAATTACTAAGAAAACGCTAATTTATTGAATTACCAAAAAAACACTGCTTACCTAATCTACTTTTCACCAACTTTACTTATAAATAATATTTTACTCATTTTATATTGGTCTTATGCCAAATCATACTAATAATCTTTGATACAGGTATCTCATATGGTATATCAGGACCACTAACTAAAACGGAATTCGGCTTCAGGGCTATCAATTATGCACCTAAGAGCATTCTTTAAGTATATTGTGTTTTATTTAGTTGTAAATACTCCCGCTGTCTCAGAAAAATAGTCTAATTTTAACTTTTTATAGTCAACAAAAATAAACCTTGACCAATCATTAGTGTCAATTTAATGATGACAATGAAATTATAAAAATTGTTATTGATAAATCACTTAATGATTTATCAATTACAAATTTTAGAATGTCAATAGAATGATTAGATCATCATCAATGATTGGTCAAAGTTCATTTTTGTTGACCATAAAAAGTCAAAATGAGACTATCTTTTTAGAACAGAGGGAGTATTAGATTTTGTACATTGAAATTGTGAGCTCGATCTCCATGATAACAATAAAAAATTCCTTTACGATTTATATTTAAAGTTTTACACTGTAAATATTTAATATTAAACTCACCTAAAAGATATTCGGGCAATGCTAGGGGCTGTGAGAACCCGCGCTCGAACTGTAATCCGCGCTCGTGTTCTCATAATGGTTTCCCTACTTTGGTTTTGAAAAAGAAGAGTCGCCACCTCATTTTATTTTCGGAAAATAGAGATAAAACCTTCGTTTGAAAAGAAGTGGGTTCGGGGGCTATGTTACGAGAGGAGAAGGTGTTAGGCACTCCACTCGCCCTTTTGGTCTCTAGCATGCTTCCGCCTACGCTTGATTTTAGTTTGCCTTTTTGAAAAAATGTCTTTTATGCCCTAACTTTGAAAAATGTGTGTTTATGCACAAAGGTGTCTTCCTAGTCTAGGTCGATTCATTTAAGTCACAACCGGGAATCGGTTTGGGTGGATTTCCCGATCGGTTTTGAAAATGGTTTTGAACACGTTGAGACAAAGAAACACTCAAAGGGAGAGGGAGAATTATGTACAAATTATTCACATAAAAGGGAGACTAATCCCTTATAAACAAATGTCCAAGTTTTAGAGGTTTTGTTGATTTAGGACCATCTTCCGTCCCCATGCAATTGTACCTGTCAAACCTGCTCCAAATCCAGAAAACAAAAATTGGGATTTCTCCCAATACATTATAGAACACACTTGAAATTTTTTTGGATTTATGGATTAGTATTTTAAGCACAAATCATGCAAAGAACATTGACACAAATCTGCCCAGAACAGGAAAAACATGGTATGTCAGACTTTCATGGCAAATTTACTCTATCATAGTTTATGAGTCTGGAAAAAAAAAAAGCATGAAAGTTTAAGATTACATATCAAATATGAAGTGTACCAAGTTTCAAGTCCAGAAAACATGTTTGGAGGTTTCAAAAGGCCTCTGACATTTAGATGTTAGAATCTGGAAATTATATATCTGAGAGTAAGCACTTGTTTCAAAAATTGAAAAAAATGCCTTTTCTTCGGTCAAAAAATTATTCCAAAAATATGAAAATTTTCCTTAGTCTGTTTAGAACAAGTTTTATGCTTTGACCTCAGTTTGAAAATCAATTTTTGACAGAGTTTTAACCATGAAAACACAGATTGGTCAGAAACGCTGCAGACAGGACAGCATGTCTGGGCTACGAAAATGTCTTTCAAAACATGACCAAAACTTGGAATATGACCACGAAACTTGGCATGCATCATTTTCAATATGTAAGAAAAAACTTTAATCTTTTGAGCTAAGCCCAGAAACGGAGTTATGATAGAGAAAAAGCACATTAAAATGACAAGTTGAACAGAGTACACAAACTGGTTGCAAGTAGCATGAAGGTGGACCTCAATGATCTAAACTTGGAATCAATCCATGAAACTTTAAGAACTTGTTTACTAACATGTTATTAACATTACCAAGAGTTTATTTATGAACAACTGTGGACCAAAACACAAATAATCCTGAAAGAACAAGAAGTGGACAGATTGTGAGCATTTTGAAAGGATATTCATTTTCATGCTTGAAACCTTCATTTAAAGCTTTAGAATGGACATGAAATGAACATAAGACTCAGATATACATGATGGAGCTGAAGTTTGAACATTTACAACATATTTACATGAAGATTGCAAGCTTGGAAACATGGATTACATGAAAGAAATGGGAGTCTAGCCATTCTAAAGGCTAGACTCCAAACTAAACATACATATTTCTACATTGCTTACATCTTAGATTTACAAAGGATGATTCTTACCTCCTTACCTAGTTTAGGTTGGTGAGTTGTGCTCCCTTTGTCTCCAAGGGGAGACTTCCTTTTTTGTCTGATTTTGAGTTGAGTTGTTGTTGTTGATGGAATGGATGAGATTGTGTTGTTTGTTTGCTTGATTTTGCTAGTGTTTGAAGGTGTTTTTGTGGTTGTTTTGTGGTGGACTAGTGGTGGTGGAGTGGTGGTTTAGTGGTAGAGTAGTGGTGGTAGTATGAACAAGAGAGAAAGTGAGGAATGTAGGTAGATAGGAATGTAGAGAAAAATGAGAGAGTCCAAGAGTGTTGCTTCTTAGCCAATTTAGGAGAGCTTTTTAGGAGGGTGGTGGTTTTTTTTTTACCAAACTACCCTTGAGTAGGGGTAGTGGAGAGGGGTGGCCGAAATTAGGGTGATAGGCTTGATGGAGGTGACTAAAAATGGCCATGATTATTCTTGAACAAGGAGTGAAAATTCTGCAAAGAGGGCTGAGACAGGGGTGCACGGCCATGCACTTGACAACGCTCGGCCGTGCAACCCACCAGTTGGCAAGAAGTGGTGTTTCCACCATGGCAAATGCATTATGGCCCACCTGTCCCAAAGTGGCTAGCCTTGTGTGCGTGTGTGTATAAACTCCTTTCGGCTCCGGCTTTTCGCTCCGCCACTGCTCCCTCGTGTGTGCTACGGTGTTCCGGTTGTCCGCGGGCCCAACACGAAAGTTGCTTGAAATATTTTTCTGGTTACGCTGGTATATCAAAAATATGTTAAAGAACAAGGAATAACATAATATAATTTTAAATGCATCAGATGTCCGATAAAAGGCTTTTTATGGGTGCGGGACCCGCTCCGCGGTCCGCGCGCGTGAATTTTTTAGAATGTACCCGTTTGCTCGGTTTTGAGTCCTGATCATGAATCCGAACTCGGTTTTTCCATCAGATGCACCAATAAGGCGTACGGTATTCCCGAACGACCAAATCTGTGGTTTTAGGTCAATTCTAGGGTTTAGACCGGTTCAAGGGTTGGTTTTAGGGGTGCGAGATCGGGGTGTCTACAGAGCCCCTCGTCGAATTTTAAAGTAAAGGGGATTCGACGATCCAATATAGACAACCGATCTCGTCTAGAGTTCGACGGCTGGGCCCAAAGTAGGGCTTCCTACGTAACCCTTACGGGAATCAAGCATCCGTAGTTCTACTCAAACAAGTAAACAAACACAATCGTATGGTCGAACTCGGGGATCCGAGATTCCTACATATCTCTTGCGAGAATCCGACCAATCGTAGTTCGGATGGATGGAGATGGATGATAGACTTATGAGTTGGTGAGATCACATACATCTCTGAGTCTAGATTGGAATGGATGAACGGCTTGTGGGTTGGTGAGATCACATACATCTCTGAGCCGGGGGTAGCATTGAGAAGTCGAATTCTCTTTGCTGGGGATTGATTAGATTTGAGAGAATCGGCGACTGAGCTCCTTTTCAAGCTGCCTACGTATCCCTTTCGGGAATCAAGTCGGGGTGTAGTTCTGAGGGAGGTTCATACCGGCGCCAGAATGAACCAGAATAACCGACACTTGAGACGTCCAGCTCCGGCTCCAGAACGGACCAAGGGGTAACTAAGATTAGAGGGGTCGAATTCGGCTATACCGAATGGACCGGGGTAACTAACACTCGAGACATCCAGCTCCGTCTTCGGAGCGGACCAGGGGGTGACTAACATTAGAGGGGTTGAATTCGGCTATACTGAATGGACCAAGGTAATCAACATTTAAGACATCTAGCTCCGGCTCCAGAGCGGACCAGGAGTAACCAAGACTTGAGACATCCAGCTCAGGCGTCAGAGCGGACCAGGGGGTAACTAAGACTTGAGACATCCAGCTCCGGTGTCAGAGCAGACCTGGGGGTAACTAAGACTTGAGACATCCAGCTCTGGCGTCAGAGCGGACCAAAGGGTAACTAATACTTGAGACATCCATCTCCGGCGTCAGAGCGGACCAAAGGGTAATTAAGACTAGAGTGGTCGAATTCGGCTATACCGAATGGACCAGGGTAACTGACACTTGAGACATTCGGCTCCGGCGTCAGAGCGGATCAGAGGGTAACCAAATATTTGAGGGAGTCAAATTCGGGACCGAATAGACCGGGGTAACCAAACTTTTCGAAAGAAGGGGTGGTCGTGCCTGATGTGACAGAATGCTTACGTATCCCCTCAGGGAATTAGACCAGTCACGTAGTTCAACAGGGGGATTCAACTCAATTTTTTGAGTGAACCAAAGGGTAACCAAATATCATTTGAGGGGGTTGAATTCGGAGGTGACCGAACAGACCAGAGTAACCAATTTTATTTTATTTTTTTTGAAAAGGTCAGATTTCGGGTGACCGAACTGACCAGAGGGGGGGGGGGGAACAAACATTTTGAAATTCAAAACATTCCAACATTCAAGAGAAATATCATGAAATGAGGTTCAAGGATACGCTGCAAGTTGTGACTTTTCTCCGATCCGTTAGTTCTGGGATTGCTGCGTGATGAGACTTCGGACTTTGCTTTCCAGCAAAACACTGTTCAGCGGGAACAGAGTTGGTAGGCTCGGGAGCGCACCTGTTCAAGCATAAACATTTGCAATCCACTAAAGTACTTTTGTTAGTGCCAAATGCAGTAATTTTTTCATTGTTATGATGTGGGTGCACAAGTTTCTTTTCCTTTTGCAAACTCACGTTTTTATCAAAAATTATGATTAGATTTGACTTGATGGTGGCTGCAATTATGATGTTAGCATGATAAGTATATGGATGTGAAAATAACATGCTGGGGATGGGGGAGCAACATCGTATATGACATGACATGATTATGGCATGAAAAGAATAAGATGATCTAAAACTCAACACACATTCATATTTGATACATCAAGGATGTGAAAGAAGACCTAATCTAATTCTTAATAATAGGTTTAAATACCCCCTCAAAGTCTAAAAGAAAAAGGGAAAGAAATAAAATAAAGTAAAATAAAAGTTAATAACTGGATCCGCATCTAGCGAATCCGGCTTCTGGCTTCCATCCATGCTCAAGTTTTCACACGTGCCCAGTCCGTTTGCCACTAGTGCTGTATTTTCTTGTTGATCCGTTTGATGCTCCAGTCTTTGTGCCATACATGCTTAGCCCGTTTTCCCACTCGTGCTAGTCTTTTTTCTTCACTTCCCAGACTTCCTCTTAATATCATCCAAGTTGACTCTGCTCCTTTCCGGTTGACTTCGACCGCCATGACTTTTGACTATTCTTGACTTTTTGGAATATGACTTTGAAGCTCATGAAATAATGCATCCGGATAACCAATAAAAAGACTAAACTACCCCCGAATTACATTAAAGCCCAACCATTACATAAATATCCCAAATTACATCAAAACTAGTCTAAAGTACATGAAAATAAAGTATATTACATAGGAAAACAAGGGAAATAAATGATACAATATCCGCCACATCAAATTCCCCCACGCTTAGACCGTTACTCGTCCCTGAGTAACATCCTAACCCCACTCTAAACTCCGGTCTAATCAGCGTAGCATGGGACAAATGACCCCTAGTCTCCTCTAATCTCCTCAGTCAAAAAGTCAACAACACTCTCGGAGTATAAGAAACTTCGTCCCCTTATAACTCCAAAACAAATAAAGAACAATGGCCTTAGCCCGATACAAACTCCAAAATAGTGAAAAACCGTATCCGGACTAAGGCCCACACATAAAAGCTAGGGGGAACTAAACATATCCTAAGTTTCCCCCACGCTAGTCTCACACTACTATCACCCTCATAAAAATAAGAAGTTAATGCCTAGAAAGTGTTTCCGGACATAACTTACCTCGTGAAATCACCAACGCCCCCTTATTACTCCAAGAAAGAACGAGGGTTTCTATCCTAATCACCTCTAACCGAACCTCCTACACCAAGTATGAAAATCCTAACCCAATACTCCAAACCCCCTTATGACGCCAACACTGATGAATAAATGATAATACACTCAAGACCTCACCTTTTGCCTAAGCGCCATTTCGGGTTTTCACTTAGCCTCTCTATTTTATTTTTTTCAATTTTTTTAAGAAAATAAAAATAAATAAATGCATACTATACATAATACAAACCCTCCCCCATGCTTAAACTACACGGTGTCCTCAATGTGTGTGAAACAGTATAAATATAGGACAGTAAAAGCGTAAGGAAAAAGGATGTACCCTCAATGTGGCCACTGCCACTGCAAGTGGGCCTGGGAGTAATACTGAGGCTGCGGCGGCTCCTGAGACTGTGAACTGGAGCCCTCTCCCTGATGTGGGGTCCGTCTGGATGCACGCCTCTATTCCTGAGCCTCTGCCCGGGATGCCATCATGGCATAGTACTCATCCTCCACTGGTACATATGGCGGAGGCCCCTGCTGCTGCATCATCCAGGATTCCATCTGCTGATGTCTCCGGGCTATAATAGCCTGCTGGTCCTCAACACCCTCTTATCTATCAAAAAACTCCTCCCAGCGCCTATCCTCAAAGGCATATCTGTTCTGATGCATCTGATCCTCAAATGTGTGCCGGGACTGTACAATAGATCGTATCTCCTGGTGTTGGCCCTCTAAGAAGGACCGCATCTGCGACCAGTCCCCAAAAGCCTAAGAACCGCCCTGCTGCTGCGGCATCTCCTGCATCTCCTCATCATCATCATTATCCTGATCATCAACATCATTATCCTGCTCATCATCACCATCCTCATTATCACCATCCTGAACCCATAGTCAACTCCCGACGTCAAGTACACAGGCAATCTCCAATCCCTAGCCGCCGATCCCGATGGGAAAACAGCCCCATGCTCACACATCACAGAAAGTCCGTCCCCATAATGGAACTTTAAAGCACTGCCCACATGTGTGAAATCATCATACTAGCTCAGATAATCCTGGTCATAAAAGTTGGGTCCCCCAACATACACAGCCGCATCGGGATGATCTTGAACAAAATGTTCCACCAATAGAGTGATCATGCCCCCCATCGGGATGTTACCGCACCCCCTACTCATACAAAGTGCACACCTAACCAAAAATATATCCACCCAATCCGGGAGTGTTTTAGAGGCCTTGGGCAGTACCATCCTCAATAACGCAACATCCATGGCGTTCAGTTGCGCCGGCTCCCCCTTTGCTAGAAAAGTCATTGATAAGCCTCTATAGAGAAGCCTCCAAGCAGGGTGGGTTAGACTGGTGGCTACATTATCGGGCTTGGGAAAAGTGAACCCTGTCAACTCCATAAAGAAATGGTGCGCCAGTTGATCACTCTCCTCGAACTTTCCTCTCGGCTCCGACACCCCAAATATATTCCTAACTTCAGAATAGGACAAGGTTTTCACTTGATCATTTAGGTAAAACTTAACACTCGGCACCCCCCTTACTTGCACCCTCTCAAAAGTAGAAATAAATTCAAGCGTGTAGCGCTTGTAAACTGCTGCCTGCTTCCCCAGGAATAATTCAAGTCCAGTCTCCCTCAACAATCTTCGGACTTGGATTTCCAACCCAATTAAATCAAGCACACCCGCATCCAAATTTTTTTTGTGACTTGAAGTCTACGGTTGTACTTATCTAAACTCCTCCATTTTCCCTTTTGTGCTTCACTCAATTTTTTAAGTCCTAAGAAGATATCTCCCTCGGGAGGAGGTGGTATAAGCACACTCTTTTTAGCCTTCTTCGAGGATTTACTACTCTCACCACTACTACTTGCTCCGACCTTATTCCTTCCCATATTTCCCAACAAGAATTTATCACCAAACAATACACAATTTCACCCAAACTATCAACGCTCACAATCACTCACCAACAACAATTCAACAATATTATAAACACCACAATAACACCACACAAATGATAAATCAAATCCAACCGAACCACCACAACATCCACCAACAAAATAAAGTGCAAGTAAAATTTAGAAATTTTTTACCTTGCAATGCTCTAATAATGCCCAACAAATCTCCTTGTCTCTCCAAAATTTCTCCAAGAGAGATGAGTGAAAAAAGCCCCAAATTTGGAATTCTAGGGTTTATGAAATTCGGACTTCAAACTCGGAATTGAAGGTTAATGGCGATGGATTGGGTCGTATTTAGGGTGGAGATGGTGATTATGGGTGATTTGAGGTTAGGGGTGGGTTTAGGGAGGAAGGGGGTGAGGGGGGAAGCTGTTTTAATGGAGGAGGTGGTGGTTTTCATGGTGGGGGAAGAAGAGTATGGCGGCGGTTGTAGAGAGAGAGAGACGACGGGCTGGGAAGGGATGAGAGAGAATACGGGTTGAGAGAGAGAGAGACGAGCTGTGTAAGAGAGAGAGAGAATAAGTTGTGAGTGTTTTTTTTTTTTTTTTTTTTTTTTTTAAGGAACATCACAGTAGTCGACTTTTTTTTTTTACCTTCACGAGTCGGGCAACTGGGCACGAGTCGTGCCGAAGGGGAATAGGCGTGCTCACGAGTGAAGCACACGTGCAGATAGGAATTTCTCCTAAGAGGCCACTCGTGCTCACGAGTGCATCACACGGGCAGATAGGTTGGGTCTTCATCCGTCACGAGTCGTGCCAGATGGCACGGGTCATGCTAGATGGCACGAGTCGTGACAAGGCCTGTATTTTTTTTTTTTTTATTTTTCAGGCCTGCCCCGCTTTAACCAAGTGTGCCCCCATGCTATAATTTCCTGCACCCAAACAAACAAAAATATACCCATCAGTAGCACCAATTCAATATAAAAATTAAAATCAAAAGCATAATGTATACAATAACCAACAAAATAAGCAAATAAATTCCGGGTTGCCTCCCGGTTAGCCGCCCTTCTTTACCGTCTTTAGCTAGACCCAATGCCGGGAAAGCACCCGGCATGCATCAAAATTTAAAGTCTTTGACAAGACTCGGACCCAAAGTTTTCAAACATATACTGGGTTTTAGAGATCAATCACATCCAAATATGCGGTATTCACGACTTCGTTCTCAAAATACGGTTTTAACCGTTGACCATTAACTTTGAATCTTTTGTCCTCATTATGACTAGAGATTACCACCGTCCCAAGTAGGGACACCTCCCTCACCACATAAGGGTCGGTCCATCGAGACCTTAACTTGCCCGGAAACAAACGAAGATGGGAATCAAATAAAAGGACTTTTTGACCTACCTTAAAGTCCTTTCTAATGATCATTTTATCATGCCATATCATCGCTCGCTCTTTGTAAAGAAGATTATTCTCATAGGCATCTCTCATAATCTCATCCAACTCACTCAAGTGCAACTTTCGCTCCTCACCGGAACCCTCTACGTTCAAGTTGAACTTTTTGACCGCCCAATAGGCTTTGTGTTCAAGCTCCACCGATAAATGGCAAGGTTTACCAAACACCAATCAATATGGTGACATACCAATCGGTGTCTTATATGCCGTCCGGTAAGCCCACAACACATCATCAAGCCTTTGACTCCAATCCTTCCTATTTGGGTTCACAGTTTTTTCAAGGATGGATTTTATCTCTCTATTAGATACCTCGGCTTGGCCATTTGTTTGGGGATGATAAGCAGTCGACACCTTATGGGTGATGTGATATTTCTTGACTAAATCTTCGACTGTCTTATTGCAAAAATGAGTCCCCCTATCGCTAATAATGGCCCTTGGCATCCCAAACCGACACAGAATGTTGCCCCTAAGGAAATTGACCACTACTTTTGAATCATCGGTGCGGGTAGGGATAGCTTCCACCCATTTGGACACATAGTCCACTGCAAGTAAAATGTACACAAACCCACAAGAATTAGGGAACAGACCCATAAAGTCTATCCCCCACACATCAAATATTTCACAATTCACAATGAGGGTTTGTGGCATTTCATCACGGCGCCCAATATTACCAACCCTTTGGCACCTATCACACGACTTACAAAAAGTGGCCGCATCCCGGAACAAAGTTGGCCAAAAGAAGCCACAATCCAAGACTTTCCTAGCGGTCTTTTTCGCACCAAAATGACCCCCACACGCATAATCATGACAGAACTTCAGAATAGAGGCCACCTCACTATCAGGAATACACCTACGAATGACTTGGTCGGCACAATGCCTCCACAAGTTGGGCTTATCTCATACATAATACTTGGCTTCACTACGGACTTTGTCTCTTTTAGATTTTGACATCCCCGGAGGGAATTTATTAGAGATAAGAAAATTGACCAAGTCCACATACCAAGGGGCAAGTGAATTAACAGCCCAAAGAACCTCATCAGAAAACTCACCCTGAATTGGGGCTTGTTTATAAGGCTTGTCCTCCTCTACTACAAGGCGACTCAAATGATCGGTAACTAGATTTTCAGCCCCCTTTTTATCCTTAACCTCTATATCAAACTCACTTAACAAGAGAATCCACCGAATGAGTCTCGATTTAGCCTCTTTCTTAGACATCAAGTACTTAAGAGCAGCGTGGTCGGTGTAAACAATAATTTTAATATCCAACAAGTAGGACCTAAATTTTTCTAGTACAAAGATCACCCCCAACATCTCTTTTTCAGTAGTGGAGTAATTTCTCTGTGCCCCATTCAAGGTCATAGACGCATAATAAATCACATGCGAGGCACGCTCCACTTTTTGACCCAAAACCGCCCCCACAGCATAATCACTAGCATCACACATGATCTCAAAGGGACGAGACCAATCGGGTGCTTGAATAATGGGCGTACTTGCCAACCTAGACTTCAACTCATTAAAAGATTGCTTGCATTTATCATCAAAATTAAAATTAACCTCTTTTTGCAACAGGGTGCATAGAGGTGAAGCAATCTTTGAAAAGTCCTTAATAAACCTCCGGTAAAACCCGGCATGACCAAGGAAAGATCGGACTTCACGCACATTGGTAGGTGTAGACACCCCGCTTTGGACCTCTCACCCCAATTGCATACATAGTATTTTTATTTAACTTGTTTTTGTTAATTTCTAATACTTCCCTTAAGTTCTTAACTGATTCCGTTAGTTTTGGACTAAACTGCATAACAGAGTTAACTTTTAGAGTCATTCTGTCATTCTGTTATTTTCACCCGCGGGCGCCTCCCGTAATGGTCATGGAGCGCGAGCGCGTTTGGTCCAATAGGCCGGACTCTCGCGCTTCCCACTTTGACTGTAACGGATTGTACCTTATTTCCCTCCCTTTTCTTATTTACAAATATATTCTTTAGTCAAAAACATCTTTCTTGATCATAAACATTTACTAGCTTTTATTTGAAACCTCCCAATCCCACATTTATAGCCCTTTTTATAAAACCAAAATATTTCATTTTTATTTTCTTTTATTTGTTTCATCTTCTTTTATTCATTATTCTATTTATCTTATTTTCTATTGGTCAATTCCATCTCACATGGATTGACCATTTTTCCTCCAACCTTTCCCTCTCCTTTCTACCTATAAAAACCCCCTTCTTCTACATTGGAAGAGGACGCTCTTTTTGGACCTTGAACTTTGAACTTTCTGCCTACACAAACTCTACACCATTCTCCCTACACAAATTTCCCCAACAAGAGTTCTAGTAACTAAACTCTTCACAAATTTCTACACAACAATTTCTCTACAACAACTCCAAGTCAAAGTTTGAAGTCCTCTTTTCTAAAGGTACACTTCTTCTTCTTCTATTTTATTTATGTCTTTTTAGATGTATGCAATCCCCACCAAATGGGACATGATCAAATGACCACTTTATTACATTAAAGTTGGTCAAGGTCATCTCCCTACATTTCAATCTCTACTTTAATTTTTTATCCATTTCTTAATGTAATTGTTTAGTATAATTGTTACATGTAATCTTTAGCATAAATTAATAAATAAAACAATTCTCTTTTATTTCTCTTTTATTTTCCCCTTTCTTTTCACTTTAATTGTTAGCACTTTTTACTGAAGGACATTTAACATTATAACACCAAAAGTAGCAAGACCCGCGTAAGCGGGGCAGAGTGGGTGTTTAAGTACTTCTCACTCCGTCACCTAGCCCCCGAACCCTTCTCTCCCGAATCTCTGGTTTTCGTACAAAAATTGGCTTTCTTTAGGTTTTCTCGCGTTCCTCTAAAAACGCGGGTGGCGACTCTTAAAATCAAGTAGACATCCTAGGTTAATTCACCGCTCTAGCCAAGCCGTGGTTCCCCGGGGTATCTACAGTGGCAACTCTGCTGTGGACATAGAGGGTTAAATTTGCATTTTCTGCTTTTGGTGTTCTTATATCTGTTTTCTGGGCATTCTGGTAAAAAGGGTAGGAAGCGCGCCCCTCCGGCCTTCTTGGCCTAAAGCGCGCGCGTCCGATCCTTATTACCAGAATCGCCCACCTTCCATCTTGTCCTTCAAATTTCATATTTCTATGCTAACAAGTTTCTGCAGGGGTAAGTTACATAATTTGGGACCAGGGCAATCCCCTGAGTCCGCGGTTTCTTCTGACATTCTGACAGGTACCCCAGATGCGTGCGCCTCCCACATTCATGGCGCAATGCGCGCGCTTCCCACGTAACTTCCCTGAGTCGCGCGCTTCTGGGCCATTTTCCAGAACATAACAGTAAACAGAACAGTGAACAGAATGGGCAGTTTTGTCAGTGTGTGGGCACCGGGCCTGCATACACCCCCTTTTACTTTTGTTTATTCATTTTTATCGGTCACACGGGTGATTCGAAAGTTGTAAATTATGTGCTTATTTGTTTTTTTATTTCCTTTGGAAAAAAAACTTTGTCACTTGTTAGACCTCACACTACGCGCATAATTCTTATCAACTGCTCACTATCGAGTCGCACAAGTCCAACCCCAAACCCATCGAGGCCCGTCCTAGGAAGTTTCAAGCTCCACCCGGCCTTGACTCTTTCGAAGCGGTCAACCTCAGCCCGTGGCGTAGTTCACGACTACATGCCGGGGGTGACCTTTAAGCCTCTCTTTAGCCGAGCACAAACCACACAATTCTAGTTAGGGTCTAACACTCCGTGACCAAGTCGGTTTTCATGTACCGAGATTTCCCTAAACTAATGTCATCAAATCATACATGCCGTTTCCAAAACAAACAAATGGTTGTTATGGGACAAAATAAAACTCCGTCCCCAAAGTGGTTATTTTGGACGAAAATAAAAAAATCCGTCCCCGCATGTATGCTTTATGACATTAATTTAGTTTAATCCCGTCACATGTAGGTATCACAAGCGTGGTGGAATCCGATGAGTATATGGGACCGCGAGATGGTCTATATACTAGTGTGACGATTCCACTATTTTTCTAGAAACCCCAAAAAGGACTATGTCCTTCCGACTTTGTAAATAAATAAATTAAAAAAAAAGAGTCATTTTTCTTATGTGGTTGGGTCTTTTTCCATTGTTTGTGGGTTAATTATTTTACTCAAAATATGTTTGTGGGGCCAACCTAAGATCGACCGTGTTCTCTCAATAGGTCCAATGGCTTCCAACGGCAACAACAACAAGGGTGAGAACATCTCCGTGTCCAACGAAAGGCTCTTCAACATAATAAGAGCCTTGGGGGAACAAATGGATAGACTTGTCGAGGATGCCCGCCGCAAGGATGATTTGTGGCAAAACCGTCTTGATCTTGAGAGGAAAATTCACAAGGAAGAAGTGTCCGAACTTAAGGTTCGTTTGCAAGAGCTCACCGACAGCAAGGCAAAGGTCCACGGTAAAGCACGCTCAAGTGGCTCACCCCTCAAAAGTCACAAAGGTGCCACCAACGACCGTGTCTATACCCCTCTCAATGGCATGACCATCACTGAAGCCTACGAAGCTCTCAAAACTAAAGGACAAGTTTCTCCTCTCCAAAGGTACAAGCAACCACAACCGTTACGTCGCAACCATGCCCACCACAAGTGGTGTGACTATCACCAATGCAACACTCATCTCACCGAGGATTGCTTCTCCCTCCGCGACATCATCCAAGATTCGATTGACAATTGTGAATTTACCGTGGGTGAAGAACAACAGTCAGAGAGTGAGAACATACAAGAACTCATCAAGGAAGGGGCTCAGATTTGAAATGGGGCCTCAACAAGAGATTATGCCACAAAGAAGACTACAACGACAATGGGGACTACAACAACAATCTCCGTTTCTCTTTCTCTACCTAGAAATAGGATATATATATAAAAAAAAAAAGAAAGAGTCAAAAGTCCTCTTAAGTGTGCATTAAAGTTTTCTTTCGTCCCACTTGTGTGAATGTTCGAGTCAATCATCAAATTAAAGTCGTTCTTGTCCTCATACACTCTTCCAGATTGTTCAATTAAATTCTTGGCAAAATGATGAAAAAATGTCTAAACACGTTTTAGAACGAAGGCCATCGCTTGAACGCCCAGGGGCTAAACATCGACGACGGCAACAACGACGAAGACATCAACAATGACGAAATCAAGACAAAGAAAGGTGGAGCAACAATCATGAAGCAAAGTTTTCAAAATGGGATTAAAAAAAAAGAGCTCGCTAGGTTGAAATCCTCAAATCAACCTAGGCAAAAGTTAGAGCACACACAAAAAAAAAAATCCCCCTTCATTCAAAGAAGTTCACAACAACAATATCATTCCACCAAACGAAGGATGAAGCAACATCGACAACATTCACGACGAAGCAACAATTCATCACGGCGAATGGAGAATCCACAAGAACTACGGTGACTTGAGCCTCTACACTGGATGAACGTAGGCAACCTTCGGGTCCAGTCTCATGCAAGAAAGAAGATATGTTTAGCCCTAGCGCGTTATGGTGACCGGCCTTCCTCTCTAACTTTCATGACATCTTTGTACGATTCATTTGCCAATGAATTAATCACCAAAAGATTGAACAACTTTCTTAGATTTGGAATCGCTTTCTATTCCTTGTCGAGTCTAGGGGTTTCTCTTCTTTTTGCGATACTGCCAGTTTCTTGCAATCAAACTGGGGCTTTCTTTCTCTTCTCTCTTAATGACTTACTTGCCTTCGTGAGTCATTCAAAAAATATACATACATGAAGTCAATAGTAGGGACACTTCCCTAGTCGAGTCAATGTCACTCATCTTTAGTGACAAGAGGTCTTCACCGCAAAATTACATGTCTTATCTCCTCAGCCAGAGTCAATGCACATTTCCTTATTAATCGATTCAAAAAAGAAGACGCAAAAGAGATGCCCGTTAGATTGAAAACCCGAAAGGGCAGTCTAGGCAAAAAACAGGGTGCGTCATAAAAAAAATATGAGAGAGTGAGAGAGAGAAGGGAAAGAGAAATTGAGATCTCCGGCCTCTAAGGAAGACAACTGCACAAGCTCTACATCGGATCTCCTCAACAAATCAATTCCCCACCGAGTAAACTTTTGGATTACAAAAGGCTCGACAAGATATGGCACCATCAAAGGTTGTCTTGGGTTATCGGCATCATTCTCCAGCAGTGTGCATTTTTGGGTTCATGAAAACAAGGCCCGTGGTAACCAAGACCCATCTGAGAACGAGCCCATCATAAAAGGGCATGAGGTTGCACAAATAATCCCTAGCTAGTCAATTGGCTTGGGTAGCAAATAGCAACAACATGTGTCTCAGTTTTCAAAGCTTCTGCAAGTATGTGCTTCTAAAGTACACCGAAAGGCTCCCGAGAAATGGAGTAGCTCTTTCCATGTCCTCTCATGTTTGTTCTCTCGCACGAGGATGAGTCACTCTTGCTTTGCTCAACAAATGGTGACGCCCTAGGGGCTATGTGACTCAAGAACAAGGGCTTCTTTTGCTTCATTTGACAATCACTAAGCCCTAGGGGCTATGCTCGAGAAAGATGTGTGAGACTATCCTCAAAGTCTCTCAAAAGGGATGTCAAAAAGCCCTCTTGTCATGTGTGCCCGTACTCGTTCCCCCAATCAAGGATGGACCTTTCTCGCAATCAATGATGGCACTCTAGGGGCTACGGTCAAGTCTTAAAGGCTCCCTTGGCAAGAAGCAATTCACTTCAATGTCCCCAGCAACATTTGAAGCTTTATACCGGAAGGTCTCAAGGGGCTTCGCAATCTACAAATCTTTTGGGCCACGGCTTTACAGTGATTCAAGCAAAGGGCAATATTGGGGCTTCGTAATTAACAAGCTTTTGGGCAGTGGTACCTGAGCAATGCAATTTGGGAGTAGTCTTATGGCTCCATGAAAGGGATCAAACTTCAATGGTCCCTCAACACTTCCAGTCAAAAGGCCTCTTGGTTTTAAATGAAGGCTCCGATGATTTGAATGAATTTGATGATTCTTGTTAGAACTCACAGCAAGATTATGAAGGAAGTCTTAGAGAAAAGGAAAAGGATTCAATATGCTAGACTCACCCGGCTGGGTTATAGCGGGCAACGCCAATATGTTAACTCTATAAGCAGAGTTACGGCCAATCCCAATGTTTCTGCAATACAGTACCCCCTTCTCCAAGATCAAAAGCACAGGCTGCATCCGAAGATCCGCCGTCGGTTCTGTTGGTGTTGTATGCTCTAGGCACGTTTTGTAAAACGATTAATGTTATTTATATATTAAAGATATTGAATGTTTGATTATTATATCCTTTGCATGTTTATTATAATAATCCCCGTCCCTGATAATTATGATTAATTGTTAGTATAAGTTTAATGGATAATCATATGATGATTATGGTGTATGGGATACAATTAAACTTATGGGTATTTGTTGGAGACCAAATACTGGACTGACCCATATGAGATTTATGTCATGGTCACAATGTCATAATTAAGTCTCATATAGTTATATTACTGGAATCTTTAGACCTGAGATTATCACAGTCTTCCACTCGATGAACATTACGTTTGACATATTCAAACGTTACCCCTAATCGGGTAGCTATAAAGAATGTGATTGGCGTAATCGGATTCATGTAGGGAAAGGTAATAAATCAAGAAGGGATTTGTTCCTCGTAAGAGAGAGATGTCAAGCTTTGGCCACTCGAAGAATGGTGTTGATGAAATGCATGGCCGTGCTCAAATAAGATTTGTACTATCAATACATTCTGGATCGAGAAAGCATTGAACATTGTAAGTTGACCATTGACCATGGCTTACGTTCAATAGACATCGTGAAACAAAGAGATTGTAATATGTTCTATAAAGGATTCACGAACTTATACAAGTTATATTAATTGGGTAGTCATGATGACTTGCTAGAGTCCGCTCATGATTTATGAGCACAAATGTGTTTGGGCTCATTGCCAACTTAATATAATCCTATGGGGTCACACACAAAAGGACGAATTGTTTAAAAGGCTAAAATCGGAATTCTGGTGGTGCTCGGCCGAGCACCTCATATGACTCGGCCGAGCATGGGAAATCAGAAGGTCAGATTTTCTGGAGCAAAGGTGCTCGACCGAGCACCTTAAAGGACTCGGCCGAGCAGGCCCTGTTCGGGCCCAAAAACTGATTTCGTGTTGTGACGGGTTTTAACCTATTTCTCCTAAACGGTTTAGGACTAATAAGTATATAAACCTCTAACAACGACCTAATCAGTATGTATTGATTCCATATCAATTAGATAGCCTCCGAGAGAGAGAAAAACAAGTTCTTCTTCTTCCTCAAGAACAAGAACATTGATTTTCCATATAGCCTTCAAAGTAGAAAGAGTTTCTATTGGGTCTAGCAATCTGGTTCAAGAATCGTTCTTGAAATTTGTTCGCGTGTGGATAAACATAGAGGGCGTTGGCATCAACTCCTTCAAAGTTCGTGATCCAAGTTTTGCGGTCGTTCCTACGTTCGTGATTCGAAGAAGCGCGAAGAACAAAGATTGAAGATCTCAGAATTTTAAAGCTCCATCACGGTTAGTGTTCTAAATTCATCTCCATATTAATTTAATCATCGTGATCGGATCTAGGCTTTTATGGGTTTTATTCCGCTGCGCATGTTTGCACAAAACCCAACAGTGGTATCAGAGCCCCGTTCATCATGATTATTTTAATAATAACATGTTAATGATATAATTGGATTATATGTTTTGGCATGCTATGTGAATTTGGATTCAAGATGTTTATGTGATCTGAGTTTTATGTTTGTATATGAGATATATTGAAATCATAAAATCGCACCGTTTAAATACGTTATGTGGGATCTACGATTGCAATAATAATTTGATTATTATGTTCCTTTAGATTATCAAAAATTAATTGGATTGATTTGTTGATGATCTTTGATTCATGAATAAATCATTTATTCAAGGTTTTGATGAACATGATGATATGATCATTATGAACACCAAATCCTAAATGAATCGGGAAAGCAATCTTAGAATTAAAATTCGACAAGAAAACTGTTCTGTTCGTGGTGCTCGGCCGAGCAGTCTATAAGACTCGGCCGAGCAGAGTCGTCAGAAGCAAAGGGTTTTCTGGAACACAGAGGCGCTCGGCCGAGCACCTTAGAGGACTCGGCCGAGCAGGTTGATTTTGGACAGAATTTGTTTTTCAGATGGCTGGTTTTAGAAACCGTGTTTCCTGAAATTAAATGGCTTGTTTAAAATCACTTTGGATTGAATTTGTTTGTCAGATGGCTGGTTTGAGAAACCGTGTTTCCTGAAAACAAATATCAAGGTCAAAGTAATGAATTGATGGGACAAAAGAATTTAGAATCGAGTTACTTTATGTAAGGGATTGTGGATGCCTATTGGCTTAGTTTCGACCTTACATAGTTGTTCCTTCTAGTTTCTAAATTTGGTACGGGATTGTGGATGCCTTCTGGCTTAGTTTCGACCGTACAATCGTGCTCTCAATAATGTGTTAAAGAATTTATCCCCATAAATCAATCACATGAAACCTTAATTTAATTAATGAGATTAGTTAAATTATTAACCGTTGCTTTATGTGTTTATATTATGTGACTATAAACATTGACCATGCTATATGTCATGAACCTTCTTTAAAATTTAAGTTCCGTGTCAATCCATGATTAAAACACTTGTGAGTACGTGGGTAGTTTTGTGTGGGTTACGCCCTAGCGTAGGTGCATTGATTCTATCCATTTATGAGCAAGATGAGGAAACAGTGATTCCTATACGTTTAAAATGGTTTAACTTAATTAGGCTATCAAAACAGTTTTGGGCCTAAGGCACAGATGAGATTAAAACATGTTAGATATACGATATCTAAAATCTCATAAAAGATCTAAGAGTCATATACGATATGATTGACAAGGAGTTGTATACCTAAATAACTTATTTTGAGCAGTCGTGCCCTAGGCGACTCAAAGTTAAGTGAAATATGGATCTTAGCCCATTCAAATTATATTATACATTGGATGTATATGAAGGTTATATAATTTAGTGGGAGTATTTGTAAAATACTATTAATTTAATATCTTTAATTAAGTTGGTACTCATATTTAATTATATGTTTGCATAATTGTAGATAATGGCTCAGAATACAAATTTATCACTGCGATCTATCCTTGAGAAGGAGAAACTTCAAGAAGATGGAGCTAACTATACGGATTGGATCCGTAGCCTTAGAATTGTTCTAAAGCATGAGGATAAGCTCTATATTCTTGATGAGCCCGTTCCTGAAGAAGAACCTGCTTCTAATGCACCCAAGGATGAGAGAAACGCCTACAAGAAACATGTGAATGATTCTCGCGAGGTGGGTTGTCTTATGCTTGCAGCCATGTGTTCAGAACTTCAGAAGATTCTTGAACACTTGGAAGCATTTGACCTTGCTGCTACATTGAAAGATATGCTCCAAGAACAAGCAAGGCAAGAGAGGTTCGACACCATAGCTGCCCTAGTCTCATGCAAGATGAGCGAAGGACAATCTGTGAGCCCTCATGTTTTGAAAATGAAGGCTTACTTTGAGAAACTAGAGAGGCTTGGCCATCCAATTGAGATTGAGTTGGCTACCGATTTTATTCTTAATTCATTGCCCAAAATCTATAATCAGTTCGTCATGAACTTTAATATGCAAGGGATGGATAAGACTATGTCTGAATTGCATGGGATGCTTAAGCAGGCAGAAAAGAAAATCGGTAAAGAGACCGCTCCTGTACTCATTGTGTCTAAGGAAGGAAAGGGCCAAAAAGGCAAAGGAAAGGGTAAGGCAAAAGTTGTCAAACCCAAGATTAGCAAGGCAATTGTTGCCAAAGATAATGTGGCTAAACCTGCTTCCCAAAAGGATGCAATTTGTTTCCACTGCAATGAGATTGGACATTGGAAATGAAATTGCAAGGTTTACAAGGAAGAGTTAAAGAAGAAGAAGAGCGGTGGGACTGCATCTACTTCAGGTATCTATGTTATAGATATTCTACTTTCTACTTCTAGCTCCTGGGTATTAGCTAATGGATGTGGATCTCACATTTGTTTAAATGTACAGGGACTAAGGAATAGAAGGCTACTTAAAGATGGCGAAGTGGACCTACGCGTGGGGAATGGAGCAAGAGTTGCTGCATTAGCCGTAGGAACATATGATGTCATTTTACCTAGCGGATTAATTCTTGTTTTGAACAATTGTTATTACGTTCCGGATTTAAGTAGAAATATTATTTCAATTTCTTGTTTGGATAATGAAGGTTTTAAGTTTCTTATTGAAAATAAGAAGTTTTATATTTATTTAAATGATATGCTTTATTGTACTGCATGTTCATTTAATGGCCTTTATGTTCTTGATGTTGAAAGTGGGAATAATGAGAATGTTTATAATATAAATAAGAAATCCAAACCTAATGATGTAAATCATACTTATTTGTGGAATTGCCGTCTTGGTCATATTAATGAGAAGCGTATCTCAAAACTCCATGGGGACGGACTTCTAGATTCACATGATTTTGAATCATATGAAACTTGTGAGTCATGTTTACTTGGAAAGATGACTAAGGCACCTTTTACTAAGAGTAGTGAAAGGGCCAATGACTTATTGGCCCTCATACATACTGATGTGTGTGGACCAATGAGTTGCAATGCTAGGGGAGGATATCAATACTTCATAACTTTTACTGATGATTTTAGTGGATATGGCTATGTCTACTTAATGAAACATAAAAGCGAATCTTTTGAGATATTTAGAATATTTCAAAATGAAGTACAAAATCAACTTGGCAAAACTATTAAAGCACTTCGATCAGATCGTGGTGGATAATATTTAAGCCAAGAATTTGACAATCATCTGAAAGATTGTGGAATTGTTTCACAATTAACTCCACCTGGGACACCACAATGGAATGGTGTGTCCGAACGGAGAAATAGGACTTTATTGGATATGGTCCGCTCCATGATGAGTCAAGTTGATCTTCCTTTAACCTTTTGGGGACATGCACTAGAAACTGCTGCACTAACACTAAATAATGTTCCAACAAAGTCTGTTCCAAAGACTCCACATGAGATGTGGACTGGAAGAAAACCTAGTTTGTCTTTCATGAAGATTTGGGGTTGTGAAGCATTTGTTAAGAAGCTCATATCTGACAAACTCACACCTAAATCTGATAAATGTATTTTCGTTGGTTACCCTAAGGAAACTAAGGGTTATTACTTTTACAACCGCGCGGAAAACAAAGTGTTTGTTGCCCGTCATGGTACCTTTCTAGAGAAAGAGTTTCTCTCCAAAGGAATTAGTGGGAGTAAAATTAATCTCGAAGAAATTCGAGAACCCGAAAATTACATGGAACAAAATGTTGGATCTGAACAAGTTTCACAAAGTAATGTGGAACCTATTCAGAATACTCAAGTTCCTCGCAGAACTGGTAGGGTGCGATCTGAACCTGAGAGATATGGATTTCTCATGACGGATAGCAATGAAGTAGAAGTCATAGTTGATGACGAACCTACTTCCTACCAAGAAGCGATGTCCGCTCCTGATTCAGATAAATGGCTTGGAGCCATGGAATCTGAAATTAAATCCATGTATGATAATCAAGTTTGGAACTTGATTGATGAGCCCGAAGGTGTAAAAACCATAGGATGCAAATGGGTTTTCAAAAAGAAAACTGACATGGATGGAAAGGTGCATACTTATAAAGCTAGACTTGTAGCGAAAGGCTATAGGCAGATTCATGGAATCGACTATGATGAAACCTTTTCGCCCGTAGCAATGATCAAGTCTATAAGAATTTTACTTGCCATAGCCGCATATTTTGACTATGAGATATGGCAAATGGATGTCAAAACAGCGTTCCTTAACGGGAACTTACTTGAGGATGTTTACATGACACAACCTGAAGGTTTTGTAATTCCAGAAAATTCTAACAAAGTATGCAAATTGCAACGATCCATTTATGGATTGAAGCAAGCCTCTAGGAGTTGGAATCTTCGATTTGATGAATCGGTCAAAGAGTTTGGCTTCATCAAGAACGAAGATGAACCTTGCGTTTACAAGAAGATTAGTGGGAGCGTAGTATTATTTCTGGTACTATATGTTGATGACATATTGATCATAGGAAACGACATTCCCGCACTGCAGTCTGTAAAGACTTGGTTAGGAAAGTGTTTCTCTATGAAAGATATGGGAGAAGCCGCTTATATCCTTGGCATTAGGATCTATCGTGATAGATCCAAGAAATTGATTGGTTTAAGTCAAGATACATATATTGGCAAAGTTCTTAAGAGATTCTGCATGGAAAACTCTAAGAGAGGAAATTTGCCAGTAGGACATGGCATAACTCTAAGCAAGAATCAGTGTCCTAAGACAACTGATGAGCGTAAGAGAATGATTGGGATTCCATATGCTTCCGCAATTGGATCAATCATGT
The DNA here is from genome assembly GCA_026119855.1 of Campanula takesimana. Taxonomy (NCBI): domain Eukaryota; kingdom Viridiplantae; phylum Streptophyta; class Magnoliopsida; order Asterales; family Campanulaceae; genus Campanula; species Campanula takesimana. Next base: position 211,246 of record JAOWBW010000449.1, on the reverse strand, counting down.
ATGCCATGATATGTACTAGACCCGATGTCTCGTATGCTTTAAGCATGACGAGTAGATATCAATCAAATCCTGGTGAAAATCATTGGATTGCAGTCAAGACGATTCTTAAGTACTTGCGAAGGACTAAAGATTCGTTCTTGGTGTATGGAGGTGTGGAAGGTGATCTTGTTGTAAGTGGTTACACAGATGCAAGCTTTCAAACCGACAAGGATGATTTTAGATCGCAATCTGGATTTGTATTTGTGCTTAATGGAGGTGCTGTTAGCTGGAAGAGTTCTAAGCAAAGTACTGTCGCTGATTCTACAACGGAAGCTGAGTATATTGCTCCATCCGATGCTGCTAAAGAAGCTGTTTGGATCAAGAAGTTCATAACTGAACTAGAGGTAGTTCCTAGCATTGCTGATCCAATAGACCTTTATTGTGATAATAATGGTGCTATTGCTCAAGCAAGGGAACCAAGAAACCATCAGAAGTCCAAACACATACTTAGGCGTTACCATGTCATTCGAGAAATCATTAACAGAGGTGACGTGAATATATGCAGAGTACCAACTGATGATAACATTGCCGACCCATTGACAAAGGGTCTTCCACAAGCAAAGCATGATGGTCATGTTAGGTCTATGGGTATTCGATACATTAATTAGGCCTATTGCAAGTGGGAGATTGTTGGTGTTGTATGCTCTAGGCATGTTTTGTAAAACGATTAATGTTATTTATATATTAAAGATATTGAATGTTTGATTATTATATCCTTTGCATGTTTATTATAATAATCCCCGTCCCTGATAATTATGATTAATTGTTAGTATAAGTTTAATGGATAATCATATGATGATTATGGTGTATGGGATACAATTAAACTTATGGGTATTTGTTGGAGACCAAATACTGGACTGACCCATATGAGATTTATGTCATGGTCACAATGTCATAATTAAGTCTCATATAGTTATATTACTGGAATCTTTAGACCTGAGATTATCACAGTCTTCCACTCGATGAACATTACGTTTGACATATTCAAACGTTACCCCTAATCGGGTAGCTATAAAGAATGTGATTGGCGTAATCGGATTCATGTAGGGAAAGGTAATAAATCAAGAAGGGATTTGTTCCTCGTAAGAGAGAGATGTCAAGCTTTGGCCACTCGAAGAATGGTGTTGATGAAATGCATGGCCGTGCTCAAATAAGATTTGTACTATCAATACATTCTGGATCGAGAAAGCATTGAACATTGTAAGTTGACCATTGACCATGGCTTACGTTCAATAGACATCGTGAAACAAAGAGATTGTAATATGTTCTATAAAGGATTCACGAACTTATACAAGTTATATTAATTGGGTAGTCATGATGACTTGCTAGAGTCCGCTCATGATTTATGAGCACAAATGTGTTTGGGCTCATTGCCAACTTAATATAATCCTATGGGGTCACACACAAAAGGACGAATTGTTTAAAAGGCTAAAATCGGAATTCTGGTGGTGCTCGGCCGAGCACCTCATATGACTCGGCCGAGCATGGGAAATCAGAAGGTCAGATTTTCTGGAGCAAAGGTGCTCGGCCGAGCACCTTAAAGGACTCGGCCGAGCAGGCCCTGTTCGGGCCCAAAAACTGATTTCGTGTTGTGACGGGTTTTAACCTATTTCTCCTAAACGGTTTAGGACTAATAAGTATATAAACCTCTAACAACGACCTAATCAGTATGTATTGATTCCATATCAATTAGATAGCCTCCGAGAGAGAGAAAAACAAGTTCTTCTTCTTCCTCAAGAACAAGAACATTGATTTTCCATATAGCCTTCAAAGTAGAAAGAGTTTCTATTGGGTCTAGCAATCCGGTTCAAGAATCGTTCTTGAAATTCGTTCGCGTGTGGATAAACATAGAGGGCGTTGGCATCAACTCCTTCAAAGTTCGTAATCCAAGTTTTGCGGTCGTTCCTACGTTCGTGATTCGAAGAAGCGCGAAGAACAAAGATTGAAGATCTCAGAATTTTAAAGCTCCGTCACGGTTAGTGTTCTAAATTCATCTCCATATTAATTTAATCATCGTGATCGGATCTAGGCTTTTATGGGTTTTATTCTGCTGCGCATGTTTGCACAAAACCCAACAGGTTCAACTCAAGAAGACTCAAGCAAATATACCGTTCGAGACTTTATCACACCGAGACCTTATCATCTGCAACAACATCACCATCTCCCACGAGACGTCTCCCGAAGACCGTACTACATTTTCAACATGGACCTTCCGCCATTTGGGTATCAACCACAAAAGGGGCCATCCATCTCCAAGCAAGAGAAAGAAGGAGATCGCCTTCAAGAGTTCTTCCCAATAGCACCATCCGCTCCCAACATATTGCTAAGCCGATTCCAAGAAAATTTGAGGCTTCACACCGAAAGGTCTCCACAGCCCGCCATCCACAAACTTGATAAGCCCATGACATTTGGGGCTTAGCAATCTCTCAAAGCTTGGTATCAATGATTTTATCTTGGGACTTGCCCACGTCAACAACAAAAGACAGTTTATTTGAATGGGCTAAGAGTTAATTCATCTTGGGGCTTCATAAGCCACTCAAAGTTCAGCATTCGAGGGGCTTTACAATCAGCAACCCCTTATCTCGGCATCAAATGCCTTTTGGAGCCCCATAATCGACAAATCTCTTGGGGCTAGACATCAATTTCGTTGGACACCACGGCAACGACGACATAATTCAACAAGGCAATCCGGACTTCAATTGAACACGACTTGATCTTGGGTTGGCTTTACAAACACACAATGGTTAAAATGGTTCACCCACGAACTAAAAAAAAAAAAAAATCTTTTTCTCATATGTGTGCATATTCTTTCCCTTCTAATCTAAAAAAAAAAAAAGATTTTTCTTTTTCTTTTTCTCCTTCTATGTGCAAAAGTATGTGCTTTACTTTGCTTTGCTCCTAGCTTCTCCTCCAGCATTCTCCATCATCCTTGAACTACGCTGGTCTGATTCCTTCCAAGAGATACGTAGGCAGCCTTTTGGCACGACCAACCCATCATCCGGAATACTGTCCCACCAACACTCCATCAAAAAACGAATTCATCATCAAAGGCAGCGACACTCTCCACCAAAGCATCTACCACAACATCACAAATCCATCCAACGACAATGGTAAGTGAAGGTATGGACATCTTTCATCTCTCTCAAGCAAATCTCTTCTTTCAAAAATCACTTCACACACAAAATCACTTTACTTCTCCCTCATGCAAAAGTGCTTCAAAATCACATCACACCACAAGCACAATTTCCCTCATAACTGCCATTTCACATCTCATACATGTCACAAGCACATATACCTGCAAAGCACACACTTAACAGGTACCACCACAAGGTCAACAGCATCTGCAACTCAAGGCACTTCATCCCCAGCAGAAAGCGATCCGCTGCATCCCACAGAGTCAAACAACTACAGTTCAATGACAACAACTCGGTCCATGGTGAGCCGCAAAATCACCACCTTTCCATAAGGCAGCAGAACAATAGGCAGACGGAGCAAACGGATCCCGCCATCAGCAAACGGATCCCGCTTTCAGCAAATGGATCCCGCTTCAGCAAACGGATCCCGCTTCAATAAACGGATCTCGCATCAGCAAACGGATCCCGCATCAGCAAACGGATCCCGCTTCAGCAAACGGATCCCGTATCAGCAAACGGATCCCGCCATCAGCAAACGGATCCCGCTTCAGCAAACGGATCCCGCCATCAGCAAACAGATCCCGCTTTAGCAAACGGATCCCGCATCAGCAAACGGATCCCACATCAGCAAACGGATCCCGCTTCAGCAAACGGATCCCGCTTCAGCAAACGGATCCCGCATCAGCAAACGGATCCCGCTTCAGTAAAACGGATCCCGCCGTATCCTTTCTATATCAATAAAGCCGCTCACACAGGGAGCGCACCCCTATCCTTCGCAAATTTCAAATTCATGTTTTATCGAGTCTTTGTTTTCTCTTGTCGATGTCCTCGGCGGTTGTCTTTCTTTCGTCGACGCGTTTTGCTTTGCAATCCATGTCGCCGAAGGGCTCTGTAGACACCCCGCTTTGGACCTCTCACCCCGATTGCATACATAGTATTTTTATTTAACTTGGTTTTGTTAATTTCTGCTACTTCCGTTAAGTTCCTAACTGATTCCGTTAGTTTTGGACTAAACTTCATAATAGAGTTAACTTTTAGAGTCATTCTGTCATTCTGTTATTTTCACCCGCGGGCGCCTCCCGTAATGGTCATGGGGCGCGCGCGCATTTGGTCCAATAGGCCGGACTCGCGCGCTTCCCACTTTGACTGTAACGGATTGTACCTTATTTCCCTCCCTTTTCTTATTTACAAATATCTTCTTTAGTCAAAAACATCTTTCTTGATCATAAACATTTACTAGCTTTTATTTGTAACCTCCCAATCCCACATTTCTAGCCCTTTTCATAAAAACAAAATATTTCATTTTTATTTTCTTTTATTTGTTTCATCTTCTTTTATTCATTATTCTATTTATCTTATTTTTTATTGGTCAATTCCATCTCACATAGATTGACCATTTTCCCTCCAACCTTTCCCTCTCCTTTCTACCTATAAAAACCCCCTTCTTCTACCTTGGAAGAGGACACTCTTTTTGGACCTTAAACTTTGAACTTTCTCCCTACACAAACTCTACACCATTCTCCCTACACAAATTTCCCCAACAAGAGTTCTAGCAACCAAACTCTTCACAAATTTCTACACAACAATTTCTCTACAACAACGCCAAGTCAAAGTTTGAAGTCCTCTTTTCTAAAGGTACACTTCTTCTTCTTCAATTTTATTTATGTATTTTTAGATGTATGAAATCCCCACCAAATGGGACATGACAAAATGACCACTTTATTACATTAAAGTTGGTCAAGGTCATCTCCCTACATTTCAATCTCTATTTTAATTTCCTATCCATTTCTTAATGTAATCGTTTAGTATAATTGTTACATGTAATCTTTAGCATAAATTAATAAATAAAACAATTCTCTTTTATTTCTCTTTTATTTTCCCCTTTCTTTTCACTTTAATTGTTAGCAGGACATTTAACATTAGACCACCAAAAGTAGCAAGACCCGCGTAAGCGGGGCGGAGTGGGTGTTTAAGTACTTCCCACTCCATCACCTAACCCCCGAACCCTTCTCTCCCGAATCTCTGGTTTTCGTACAAAAATTGGCTTTCTTTAGGTTTTCTCGCGTTCCTCTAAAAACGCGGGTGGCGACTCTTAAAATCAAGTAGACATCCTAGGTTAATTCACCGCTCTAGCCAAACCGTGGTTCCCCGGGGTATCTATAATAGGGTAAGGAAGTGAGGAAATGACATCAATCTTAGCTTTTTCAACTTCGATACCCTTTTTCGACACAACATGACCCAACACAATGCCTTGCTCGACCATAAAGTGACATTTTTCAAAATTTAGGACCAAATTCATTTTAATGCATCTATCCAACACTAGTCCTAAATGAGAAAGGCATTCATCAAATGAGTCTCCATGGACAGTGAAGTCATCCATGAAAACTTCCATAAACTTTTCCACATACTCGGAGAAGATACTCATCATGCACCTTTGAAAAGTCCCAGGTGCATTACACAAACCAAACGGCATTCTCCGATAGGCAAAGGTGCCGAAGGGGCATGTAAATGTAGTTTTCTCTTGGTCTTCCGGGGCAATAGGTATTTCAAAATACCCGGAAAAACCGTCGAGAAAACAAAAATACGCCCTTCCGGCTAACCTTTCCTACATTTGATCAATAAAGGGGAGGGGGATGTGGTCTTTACGAGTTACCTCATTTAGCCGTCGGAGATCAATGCACACTCGAATTCCCGTTTTCTCCCGGGTTGGAACCATCTCTCCCTTTTTGATTACGGGAGACCGTGATTCCGCCCCTCTTGGGCACACACTGTGTGGGGCTCACCCACTCACTGTCAGAGATGGGATAGATGATTCCCATCTGTAGTAGATTCAGGACCTCCTTCTTCACTGCCTCCATCATCGGCGGGTTAAGCCTCCTCTGTGGTTGCCTCACTGGCTTCGCACCCTCGTCTAGGTTGATCCGGTGCATACAAAAAAATGGACTAATGCCCTTAAGATCGGCAATAGTCCAACGAATCGCAGATTTTTGCTCCCAGATCACCTCAATTAACCTCTTCTATTGATCTTCGGTCAAACTGCTAGAAATTTCTACCGGAAGCGTCTCTCCCTCACCTAGATAATCATACTTAAGGTACTCAGGGAGGACCTTCAACTCAAGCTCCGGTGCCTTCTCTATAGATGGAACAAGCTTCTCCATCGGAACCTCTAGCTTCATGTGACCATGACCCGACGCGGTAGCAAACATGGCACTCTCTGTAAAACCCATCACCGCCTCCTTCATCGAATCTGAGATGTCAAACTCCAAATTTGTATATCCCAAAGCATTCTCTAATGAGGTCTTGAGATCATCATCTCCATTAGACACCTCAAATACCTCCTCTACCAATGGCTCGATCACATCCACAAAACATATCGACTCCGTATCCTTAGGGTATTTCATAGAGTCAAAGATGTTGAACTCTATTACTTGCCCATCGAACTCCATGGTTAGTGAACCATTAGCCACATCAAGCTTGGTCCGAGCAGTCAACATAAAAGGCCTTCCCAACAGTATGGGAGCCTTTGGATCCGTCTCCATCTCAAGCATATAGAAATCTATGGGAAATATCATCTTCCCTACTCTAACCACAAATCCTCCACCAATCCTTTCGGGTAGGCATTCGACCTATCATGGCCTTATGATCAGAAGCATCCCTTAGAGTAACCGGAATCACGAACATCCCTGGGTCACTGCACTTCTTAGGCAATTTCCCCTGATACACTGCAGACACATTCTCACTAACCTGAACCTTTTTCTTACTCCTTTCCTTCTGATTCCTCTTCAGAGTACACAACTCCTTCAAAAACTTTGTGTACCTCGGGACAGTCTTAAGAAGGTCCAAAAATGGAATATTCACCTCCAACCTCTAAAAAGTATCGAAAATGGTCTTATCAGGCTCCAGTTTTCGATGTTCTTTTAAGGCCTCCGGGAATGGAACCTCAGGCTCATATACAGGAGCCTTAACCTCTGGTTTAGTCTCTGTCTGATCTGGTGCCATCTGTACTGGCTCTGCAATCACAACCTCTGCCTCCGGTTCCTCAGCTACAACCCTATCCTGCAACTCCTTACCATTATGAAGAGTGATCGCACATGCATTTTGCTTAGGATTCGGTTCAGTCTGGGATGGAAACTTCCTTGAATCCCTAGCCTCTATCCGTCCCACTGCATCAGCTACCTGACCCATCTGTTTCTCCAGGTTACCAATGCTCGCATCGGTGCGCTGCTGATACTGCTGGAAATTCTGGTTCATGGTGCTAACACTCTGAGCCAAAGAATTCAGAAATGCCTCTGTAGACTGTCCCGGATAATTATGCACTAGCTGCTACTGCTGTTGCTACCCATATGGTGGTCTATAAGAATTGAACTGATTACCCTGGTACTGCTGCTGCTGATAACCCTGCTGATTACCGAACTGCTATCCCTGACCACCCGGCTGATTCTGCTGCTGACCTGTACCCCATCTAAAATTAGGATGATTTTTCCAGTTGAGGTTATAGGTGTTACCCATCAGTCTCTGTCCCTGTTGCGCAAACCCAACTGCATTAACATCCTCGATCTTGCCCGTCTGCAGAGACGGACACGAATCCGTAGGGTGCGTGATGTCATAGCAAATCCCACAAGGCTTCGGTGTCTATCCCAGAACCAACTGCTTTACCATACCCTTAATATCGTCCATATCCGTCTCGAACTTATTGGACACCCCACTGTTCGAACATGCTACACTAACCTGTCTCATATCAGACCTCTTGCCATGGGTCCTTGTACTCTTAGCTAGCTCCTCGACCAACCTCTTAGCTTCCTCAGTGGTCTTATTCAAAATACATCCACCACAACATGAATCCACTAATCTCTTATCCTGAATGGTCAACCCTCCATGAAAATAGACGATCAGCTGGTCCTCAGTAAACCCATGATACGGACAACTCCTATAAAGCTTGTGGAAGCTATTGTAGTAGTCGTATAGGGTTTCATCAGCCTTCTGCTCCATATTACTGATGTCTCTCTTCATCACATTTATATGATCCTGAGGGAAGAACTTGTCCAGGAACACCTCTTTCATCTGCTGCCATGAAGTGATGCTGTTGGGTGACAAGTGATAATACCACCATTTCGCGTTATCTTTCAGTGTGAAAGAAAACGCCCTCAACAATAGGTGCTCGATCGGAAGTGCTGCCGGCTTCATACTCTAACAGATTTGCACAAACTATGAGATGTGCTGATTAGGATCCTCTCCGGGCATCCCTGTGAAGTGAGGTAGTTGGTTCAGTAGCCCTGGCTTCAACTCAAAAGTCACCCCAGCAGGTAAGGCAGGGAATTGGATGGCATGTGGTTGCTCATTCCAATTCGGAGCAGTCCTTTGCCTCAATGTCTGTGGTGGAACTGCTCGTTCACGTCTCGCACCACCACCACCTGCATTATTTCCATCAGCGCCACCCCCGCCTGCATTCTGATCATCTTCCATCTCTTCAGCTAACAATATCCCCTTGACTCTCCTGCTTTGTTATCGTCCTTTCCTGAAAGATCTTTCAATTTCTGGATCAAACGAAACAATCAAATCGTTAGTAGAACGGGTATGGACCATACACGGTTCCACACTACAAGATAACAAGTTATAAAAATAACCAAAGAGATAACAAATAAATAATTAAAGAAAAGAAAAGAAAAGAAAATAAAAGAAAAGAAAAGAAAAGAAAAGAAGAAGAACGCAAACAATAACACCATTCCCCGGAAACGGCGCCAAAATTTGGTAGGCTTAGTCGCACGCCTATTAAATTAGACCTATACTCGGCCACTAATAATGTAATTAGGGTAAGTCAGGGTCGATCCACGAAGAACAGTGATTATCTGCGAACTAGTCACTTGACCAGATTGGGGGTTTGAATTGTTTGTAATTAAATCCTAGACGGGAAATTAAACTAAATTTATTAAAACAATGATTAAAAAGCACTTCAGATTGATCCCTATCCTCGTCCTCTATTTCAATATCATCGGTACTTTTTTTCTCCGTTAGTCCTATTCACTTGATCACGAGATGTTTTTCAATCTCTGTCTCTTCTTACTGTATAGTTTATAGCAGTGGCATACTCACTATAAACACTAATTAAAATTAAACCTAGACTGGCACAGAAAAGATTTAAAGATTAATTGATTCAATTTAAGAGACTAAGATCAAGAACGCTTTCTAGATTTACTAGATAATCACTTAATTTTGCCTACTCCCCGAATTGCTATGGCACATACACAATTCATGAAGATGCTACGGTGAAAACCCTAATTCTGGCACAGAACAGAGAATTCTAGCATAGATCAATAAAAAGAACTAGTGAATTGGCCAAATCCACAAACCCTAATTATTAACTTAAAATCAAAACAAGCAAAATTATGAATAGATCAAACAGGAGAATAAGAAAATTACCTCTATTGAAATAAAGTAGGTTCAAGCTTTCAATCCAAAGCTATGGAGTTAGTTCTCAATGAAAGGATTACAAGCTCCAAAGAAAAAGAAAAGAACGTACTGTTTTTTTTTTTCAAAGTGAAAGAAGACCTAATCTAATTCTTAATAATAGGTTTAAATACCCCCTCAAAGTCTAAAAGAAAAAGGGAAAGAATTAAAAGAAAATAAAATAAAAGTTAATAATCGGATCCGCATCTAGCGAATCCGGCTTCTGGCTTCCATCCGTGCTCAAGTTTTCACACGTGCCCAGTCCGTTTGCCACTAGTGCTGTATTTTCTTGTTGATCCGTTTGATGCTCCAGTCTTTGTGCCATACGTGCTTAGCCCGTTTGCCCACTCGTGCTAGTCTTTTTTCTTCACTTCCCAGACTTCCTCTTAATATCCCCCCAAGTTGACTCTGCTCCTTTCCGGTTGACTTCGACCGCCATGACTTTTGACTATTCTTGACTTTTTGGAATATGACTTTGAAGCTCATGAAATAATACATCTGGATAACCAATAAAAATACTAAACTACCCCGGATTACATTAAAGCCCAACCATTACATAAATATCCCAAATTACATCAAAAATAGTCTAAAGTACATGAAAATAAAGTATATTACATAGGAAAACAAGGGAAATAAATGATACAATATCCACCACATCAGATACGCTACAAGCTGCTACCATGTGCGAATCCTTTGGCTTTGTAGTTGCTGTGTGATGAGATTTTTTATTCTTGACTTGAGGAGAACGAGCCAATTATCATTCTTTCCTGTCGGGACCTGTTTGGATTTGTCGGGAGGCCATCTCGAGTTTCTACAAGATGTGGAGAAGCTGCCTTTGGAACATTTAGATGCGTTTCTTCAGGTGACAAGCTCCCCCTTTTCAACATTTCGATGCGTTTGTGGTCGGACCTGAGGTGATAGGCTACCTACGTATCCCTTTCGGGAATCAGACCTTACGTAGTTCGAATTTGTCAAAAACTTGAAAAACACATTTTGATTGGAGCTTGGAACATCGAGAGATTGAATTCCCTAAGCAGAAACATCTTGATGGACTTCTTGGTGAGTGGAATGACACGATCAGAGTTCCCATGTGGATGAGATGCAGCGGGTGTCGAAGACATTCCTGCAGAAAATTTCACAAGTATGCAATATACAAGTGATATCGTGGCATTCATGTACAGAAAGTGTGTCATTCATGTGCATACAAAACATTATGATTAAGAGATAGAGAGATAAAGAACACATCATTTTGAGAACTGCTCGCTTTAACGAATTTCGAATTAGGACTTTTTTCTTCTTCTTCTTCTTCTGTTTTTTTTTTTCAAAATGGTTTTTTTTTTTTTTTTTTTTATCATTTTTCATTCATTTTTTTTTACAAAATGAGAAACACATTTTTTTTGACACGCGTGAATTGCTTGCATTTCGACCATCGCTTATCATAAACAAGACAAAATGTGTATTTACAAAGAGGGAGAATCAAGAAAGGAAAGGAATTATGTATTTTTCTTGAAAACTTTGCAAGAAATGAGAGTCATGGTGGAGATATATGGTGGAGCGAGGTCGGAGGCCTAGCGCGAGTACTCAAAAAGTCAATTCCCGACACCCATTTGATCAAGCCTACTCAACGATGTCTCTCGAGACATAACGTTTGGGTCAGCCCCAGTTGTTGACCATGTAAGTGTTGGGTTTCCTAGTAACATGCGCAGCGGAATTAAGCATTTAAAATTTTATGAAACCCAAAGCCTATAGATCCATTCATATGATTATGTCAAATACATCTTGTGAATACCCCTTTCCGAAATGCGGGCGACGCACGGGAAGTCTTTTCTTTATTTATCTTATTTTTATCTTTTATATAGGATTAGGAAATTCAAGTTGGCATTTAACCTTATTAAGAGTCGCCACGTTGTTTTTATCGAGCTAAAACATTGAGAAAAGCTAATAGAGAGGGTTCGGGGGTCAAGTTATGACAAGAGAAGAATATCAAGTTATCACTCCTATCACCCGATAAATCGGACTTTCTATCATGGTGAATGTGTTAGTAGTGTGTTAGTGATTTAGACCGGATCCGAAGATTGCCTACGTTCCTCTCGTGATGAGAAGCTCAGGTCGACGTAGTTCGCACATAATCGGAATAGAGAGAAGAAGTGGGATCATGCATAATGAAGGGGGAGGAGAAAGAATCATGCAAGATGATCACATCCTAGAACAATGATTATACCATTGATAAGATAAATGTGTCGTCATCACATTCATCATGGGAATAATTACCTAAAGTTAAGGGTTTAGAAGTAGTTCCTAGATCTCGTGTGTTGGGTTTCGTAGTAACATGCGCAGCGAAATTAAGCATTTAAAATTTGATGAAACCAAAGCCCATAGATCCATTCATATGATTAAGTCAAATACAATATGATGAATACTAGAATACTAACCCTTGATGCCTTTGATTTTGCAACCTTGAATTCGATGGAGGCTTGAAACCTTGATCACGAACATAGCAAGAATCACAAACTTTGAAGATGATAAATTTCACCCTCTAGCGGTATCCACACCACGAACGAATATCAAGAACACTTGATCTTGGTTGCTAGACCAAATCATGAAACACACTTTCATGATGTATATAACTTATATGGAATTATTGTGTGTGTAATATTCTTGTTCTTCAATCTAGGGATTTCTTAGAACAAGAAAACCATCCTCTCAAACCCTTGGAGGCACTCAATAATGATACAATATCAATTAGGTTAATACCTAATAAGGAGAGGTGTATTTAAACTCAAAAGTCCTAAACCCTTTAGGAAATTTAGTCCAAATCCCGTCAAAAACCGAATTAGGAAAAACCAGGCCCGAAATTCACTATGCCCGATCAGGTATAGGAAGTTGCCCGGTCGGGTCAAGGAAGTTGCCCGGTCGGATCCTTTCTCTGCTGGAACCAATTTCCTGTTTTTCTTAAATTCGATTTTTCGCTCTTTTACGCAATTCCAATTTTAGCCCTTTTATAAATTCGTTCTTTTGTGTGTGACCCTCTAGGATTACACTAAGTTGGCAATGGGTTCAAACATGAAAACATAAGATATGATTAAGTTCTAGCAAACCGTCATACCTACCCAAATAGTGTAACTAGATACAAGTTCGCATTCCTTTTAGAACATGTCATAATCCCTTTGTCCATAATGTCATTGAACACAAGTCATGGTCAACAAGTCAACTGGCAGTGTTCAACACTTTTCTCGATCTGAATATGCTAATAATCCAAATGACATCGATACAATAAATTCACTTGAGTTTGGCCAAACATTTCATCAACATCATTCCTACGAGGGGCCCAAGCTTGACATCTCTCTGAAGAGGGACAAATCCATTTAGCTTATTATTCTTCCATACGTGAATCTGATTGTGCCAATCATACCTTTTATAACTACCTGGTTAAAGGTAACGTTTGAATATGTCAAACATAATCTTCATCAAGTGGAAGACTATAATAACTTCATGTCTAAGGATTCAAATGACATAACTAATATGAGATTTATATATGACATTGACCATGACATAAATCTCATACCGCGGGTCATGTCCAGTACCTTGTTCCAAACAAGTACCCATAAATCTAACATGATCATCCCATGATCATTTAGCCTTTATGCTAATGCTTAACAAGCTCTAGGGATAGAGATTATTATAAGCAAACATGAGCAACAATAATAATCTTAACATCTCTTTATCATCATGAATAAAATGATAACTTATACAACGTTTAACAAACGTGCCTAGGGCACCAACACCAACAATCTCCCACTTGCCCTAGGCCCAATATCTAGGTATCCAATACCCATAGACCTGACATGACCATCATGTTTAGTTTGTGGAAGTCCTTTTGTTAGCGTGTCCGCAAAGTTATCATTAGTTGGTACTTTGCATATATTTACGTCTCCCTTATCAACGATTTCTCGAAAGATAAGAAAACGCCTAAGTATGTGTTTGGATTTAGGATATGCCCTTGGTTCCTGTGCTTGATCAATAGCACTATTATTATCAATAAAGGTCTATTAGTTTAGCAACTCAAGGAACCACCTCAAGTTCACCAATGAACTTCTTAATCCAAACAGTTATCCTTTGCAGCATCCAATGCAGCAATATACTCAGCTTCAATTTCTAGAATTAACTGTACTCTGCTTGGAACTATTCCAACTTACAGTTATTTAACAAAAAACTCGATTGCGATTTTCTATCATCTTTGTCAGTTTGGAAGCTTGAATCCGTGTTCCCATTTACAACGAGATCATATTTCATTCCTCCATAGATCAAAAACGAATCTTTTAGTTCTTCTCAAGTACTTTAAGAATTGTTTTGTAGCCATCCAGTGATTTTCACCGGGGTCGGATTAACATCTTCTCGTCACGCTCCAAGCATAAGCTACATCCGGCCTAGTACCTATCACGGCATACACGATGGATCCATTTGCCGAAGCATATGGCATCTCACTCATTTTCTCATGCTCATCATTTGTCTTAGGACATTGAGTCTTGCTTAGAAAAACTTCATGCAACATTGACAACTGTCCTCTCTTAGAATTTTCCTTGTGGAATCTTCTAATGACCTTGTCAATGTATGTACTTTGGCTTAAACCAATTAGCTTCCTTGATGCCAAGGACATATGTGGTTTCACCTATATCTTTCATTGCGAAGCACTTTCCCAACAAAGTCTTTACAGACTGACGTGTAGGAATGTCGTTTCCAATGAGCAATATGTCATCCACATATTTGAATAAGGAATAGCACTATGCTCCCACTAATCTTCTTGTATATATACAAGGTTCATCTTCGTTCTTGATAAAGCAAAACTCTTTGATTCATCAAAACGGAGATTCCAACTCCCAGAAGCTTGCTTTAATCCATCCTATGGATTTTCGCAACTTACATACTTTATTAGAATTTTCTTTGACTATCAAAACCTTTAGGTTGTATCCAATACATCCTTAATTTGATTTTCCGTTAAGGAACGCTGTTTTGACATCCTTTTGTCAAATTTCATATTCAAAATATGAAGATATGACTATGAGAATTCTAGTAAGTTCTTTACGACCCATGTAAGTTTTCTCCAAGAAAACTCAATCTCATCCTTTGATTTTTACACCTTAGGTTAGAATGATCAAGTTTCAAACTTGATTATTATACATGGATTGACTTTTAGATTTTATGACTCCAAGTCATTAATCTAAATATGGAGCGGACATTGCATCTTTGTTAGGTGGTAAATACTTCATTCCAAATGAACTTTACCTCAATACTTTCTATTTTAAAATATCCAATATTTCTCGTAATAGATTGTACCATATCATGTATGCAAGTACTTGTATATTATGAACGGTTTTTCACAAAACATTTTGAAAGTTTGTTCAACTTCTATCTTAGGTTAAATAATATTTTCTAGGTCTCGGACCATCCGAGATATATTTTACTCCAACTGGTTCTTTTAGAGATAAACCATTTATCTAGAAAAGTACCATCATAAGCAACAAACGATTTGTTTCTTACGAGTAAAATAATATCCTCAAGTTTCCTTAGGATATCCCATGAAAATATATTTATAAGATTTAATTTTGAGTATATCCCAGACAACTCCTTTCCAAAAAAGTCTCACCGTCTTAAATCTTTATGAAAGACAAACCGAGTTTTCTTTCACCTTTTAACCTCTTTTGATGAAACTCAAATTAGTGTAATTATAGCGGTTTCAAATACATAACCCAAAAAACAAATAATGGAAGATCATTCTGACATTATCATCTAATGAACCATATCCAATAAGGTTCTATACCTCCACGCAGACACATCATTCCAAATGGTGTTCTTGGTGGAGTTAATTGTGAAACTATTTCACAACCTTAACGATGACTGTCAAATTCTTGGTTCAATTATTCATCATCATGATCCAATCAGAGTCTTTAAATAGTTTTACCAAGTACAATCAAAATTTTCTTTTAGCATTGCTACTTAATGCACCATATACATTGACATGTATTAGGTCAAGTAAGATATTAGCCTTTCACTATTCATAGTAAAAGATGTCTTGGTCCAAGTAAATAAGATTTGCATAAATCATATGATTCCAAATCATATGACTTAAAACTCTTTCCCATGGAATTTTAGATATGCATTTCTCATTTATTTGATCAAAACAATAATGTATAAAGAATTTTAATTAGTTATGTCATAGCCTTTATTATTTGTTCTTCAAGATTTAGGATATAAGATTTATTTATATGATAACACAATGAAGTAAATCATAATAAATAAGGCACTTTTCTTATTCCAAATAAGAAATAAATATCCTTTATTATCTTATCACAAAATAATATTTTCTACTTCATTAGAAAAGTCACTTTACAAGTGTTCTACGAATAATGTTGCAACCATTGCATCATTACCATTCATAGATCAAACTTTACTATAAGTAGTCTTTCAATTTACTAATTATTGCACATTTATACAAATGTGGGACCCATATCCGGTATCCAATACTCAATAATTAAAGTTAGAAAGATTTATTTATGACATAAATATCCTGAGTGGTAGTCCCACTACCATTCCCTTTTGTTGATCATCCATAATTTTGACTACAATTCTAACTGGCCAATCCAATTGTCACGTTACCAAATTGCATCAATTAGAGTTATTATTTTAATCATAATTATTTCTTTTAGGTTTGACAATGCTTGTCTTACCTTTCTTTTGGCACTTGGCCCTTTTCCATCATGAACCATGAGCACTGGAGAATCCATTATCCACCATCTTCATCTCCACAGTTTTAGCATGTTAATGCAACTCGGAGAGATTCTTTATTCATTCCATGCATGTTATAGTTCATCACTAAGTGATTATAACTTTTGGACAATGAATCAAGAATGAGATCCGTGGCTTGCTCCAATCCAATTGGACAACCAAGTTTCTCAAGATGTTCTATGTAGCCTTTCATATTAAGCATGTGAGGCCCCACTTGTTGCCCTTTACTCATTTTGCATTAAGTGAATGAAACAATGGTTTTATACCTCTCTTGCCTAGATTGCTCTTTGAAACATGTCTCTCAACTCCACGCCTGTCCAATAGACTTTCATAAGTTCCAAACTTTGTTGGAGTTTTGAGCACATAGTCGCTAGCGTGAGACAACTCACATCCTTAGAAACATACTCATGATTCTTGTGATTGTCTATTCCGACTTTGGGTTCTTTAGGAATAGGCCCATCAAGAATGTACAACCCATCTTCTTGCCTTAGAACGATTCTTAGGATCAGGATCCAATCCATGAAGTTTGTACCATTCTCTTGAAGCTTTATCCTTAACAATGATTAATTGCAACAATTTTAGTTGTCATTATCTACAACTCATGCAAAATTTCTAAAATTTTACAAGTACCAATCTCATTAAAGAGATAAATAATGTATTTTTCCAAAAACAAATACTCCCACTAAATTATACAACCTTCTTATACATCAAATGTATGATATAATTTAAATGGGCTAAGATCCAACTTTAATTTAACATTGAGTCCACGGAGGCGGACCGCTCAAAACTAAATTAATTAGGTAGATAATCATGTCAATCATATCCCATATGACTCTTAGATCCTTTTCTGAGATTCTTTAAGAAATTCAATTTAAAAAATCATGTTAAATCTCATCTTTGTCTAGGCCCAAAACTGTTTTGACGCCTAATTAAGTCCAACCATTTTAAACGTATACGAACCATTCAATTTAATGCACCTCGCGGTGGCGAACCCACATTAAATTAATGAACCTCATCTTGCTCATTCATGAATAAAATTAATGCACCTCGCGGAGGCGAGCCCACATGAATTCACCCATGTACTTACAAGTGTTTTAATCATGGCATAGCAAAAAGGACTTAAAACTTTTTTGAAGGTTTATCACATATAGCATACAACACATTTATGAGCACATAATATAAACATGTTACGTATCAAGTTTAGGCATTAAATTAATCATCATTAATTTAAGCATAATATTTATGTGTCATTAGTTTCTCTATAATTATGAGGATGAGACTCTTTGAACTTTGGTTATCATCTCCAAATCAAGACAACAAGAAGTGCAGCCGACACTAAGACATAAGGCAACCACAATTCTGCACTAATTCAAGAAACCAAGAAAGTAGTCCATGAGGTCGAAACTAAGCAATAGATGATCTCGATGAACGTAGGCCAATTGCATCCACAATTCCACATGGATCTCCAATCTTTGAATCAAGAACTTTGTTTCTCAATTTTAGCAATCATGAACTCTTCATAATTCTAACTTCGTTTTATCTTTGAAACTTTGATTGCGATCAAATTTGGGAAACACAATCTCGATGAACGTAGATTAGCCATCCAAACTTTGAACCAATCTTAGAATCACAAGACTAAAACAAATAGGAAAATCAAACCCAAGATCCACACCCAAAACCCAAATCCCACCCCCGCGCCAAACCCTAGGTCCGGCCGGGTCAAGGAATGGGTCCGGTCGGACTTCTCTGAAAATCCCAGATTTTTAAAGTTCCAAAATTTATCTCAAAATTGTTTTTCCCGATTCAATTAGGATTTGGTGTTCTTGGTGATCCAATCACCATGATCATCAAAACCTTGAATGAACAATTCAGGAATCCTTGAATTATCAAAACTTTGATCCAATCAAAAATTGATAATCCAAACAATTTTAAATCCAACATAATTTTTATTGCGATTGAATAGTGCGATTAAATTTTATAAAACAATAAACCACATAAAATCATATAACACATAAACATCATAATCCAATATTTACATCATGCTAAGCACATAAACAAACAGTTTATATACACACAACATGATCTAGTATTGAAATAATCAACATAAACGGGGCTCTGATACCACTGTTGGGTTTCGTAGTAACATGCGCAGCGGAATTAAGCATTTAAAATTTAATGAAACCCAAAGCCCATAGATCCATTCATATGATTAAGTCAAATACAATATGATGAATACTAGAATACTAACCCTTGATGCCTTTGATTTTGCAACTTTGAATTCGATGGAGGCTTGAAACCTTGATCACGAACATAGCAAGAATCACGAACTTTAAAGATGATAAGTTTCACCCTCTGGCGGTATCCACACCACGAACGAATATCAAGAACACTTGATCTTGGTTGCTAACCAAATCATGAAACACACTTTCATGATGTATAGAACTTATATGGAATTATTGTGTGTGTGATATTCTTGTTCTTCAATCTAGGGATTTC
Source organism: Campanula takesimana (assembly GCA_026119855.1). Taxonomy (NCBI): domain Eukaryota; kingdom Viridiplantae; phylum Streptophyta; class Magnoliopsida; order Asterales; family Campanulaceae; genus Campanula; species Campanula takesimana. The sequence goes on along the minus strand of JAOWBW010000449.1, from coordinate 192,350 downwards.
TTAGAACAAGAAAACCATCCTCTCAAACCCTTGGAGGCACTCAATAATGATACAATATCAATTAGGTTAATACCTAATAAAGAGAGGTGTATTTAAACTCAAAAGTCCTAAACCCTTTAGAAAATTTAGTCCAAATCCCGTCAAAAATCGAATTAGGAAAAACCAGGCCCGAAATTCACTATGCCCGATTGGGTATAGGAAGTAGCCCGGTCGGGTCAAGGAAGTTGCCCGGTCGGGTCAAGGAAGTTGCCCGGTCGGAACCTTTCTTTGCTGGAACCAATTTCCTGTTTTTCTTAAATTCAATTTTTCGCTCTTTTACGCAATTCCAATTTTAGCTCTTTTGTAAATTGGTTCTTTTGTGTGTGACCCTTTAGGATTACGCTAAGTTGGCAATGGGTTCAAACATGAAACCGTAAGATATGATTAGGTTCTAGCAAACCGTCATACCTACCCAAATAGTGTAACTAGATACAAGTTCACATTCCTTTTAGAACATGTCATAATCCCTTTGTCCATGATGTCATTGAACACAAGTCATGGTCAACAAGTCAACTTGCATTGTTCAACACTTTTCTCAATCCCGAATATGTTGATAATCCAAATGACATTGATCCAATCAATTCACTTGAGTTTGCCCAAACATTTCATCAACATCATTCCTACGAGGGGCCCAAGCTTGACATCTCTCCGAAGAGGGACAAATACATTTAGCTTATTATTCTTCCCTACGTGAATCTGATTGTGCCAATCATACCCTTTATAACTACTTGGTTAAAGGTAACGTTTGAATATGTCAAACATAATCTTCATCAAGTGGAAGACTATAATAACTTCATGTCTAAGGATTCAAATGACATAACTAATATGAGATTTATATATGACATTGACCATGACATAAATCTCATACCGCGGGTCATGTCCAGTACCTTATTCAAAACAAGTACCCATAAATCTAACATGATCATCCCATGATCATTTAACCTTTATGCTAATGCTTAACAAGCTCTAGGGACGGAGATTATTATAAGCAAACATGAGCAACAATAATAATCTTAACATCTCTTTATCATCATGAATAAAATGATAACTTATACAATGTTTAACAAACGTGCCTAGGGCACCAACACCAACATCGTGGATCATCATCGACTATGCATTATGAATAGGGATTAAAACATTAGATTTAACATGTTACGCGTGGTAAGTATCAAATCTAGCATAATAATAAGAACATCATGAACATATATTAAGTAAACATATCAGCATGAAGATCCCTACCCTAGTAAGAACATGAAGAACACGTTATGAATCACATGAATATAGGTGTATAAACATAATGAAACTAGCATAAATCAGATCTAAACTAAGAAAACATATAGAATCCTTACCAATCTTGACAAGAACGAAGCCGAATCTTTTCCGCAGATTCGCCGGATCTTCGTGATTGCTAGAAAGGCTTGGAGAGAGAGTTCTGTCATCAGTATTGGCTGTGGAACTCGGGGAGAGAGTTGTTTTTTTTAATTATGAACTGAGGTCACCTATTTATAGGAAAATCTCACTTGGAAGGACTGGCCGCCCGGCCGGAAGATGTGGCCGCCCAGCCAAACCAAGTGTTTGGCTCGGTTTCTAATGCTCTGATCAGTTTGGACTCTAGAGAAAACCCTAGCTAACGTCTATCTTTGCAGCTCATCCGATCAGATCGTCAATATCTTCTTATCTGGGCTTTTTGGGAAATCCTGGATAAGTCCTGCGCATCTTGTAAATACCTGGGAGGTCCCTGTGAGTTTTGGAATGCCTGATAACTCATTTTCAGGTTGGGTACTAACAGTAGCCCCTCGGCGATGCTTCTTCCAAGGCATGGAGGGTCGTCGATTAAGAAAGGAACTGATCTAAAACATGAGATCCAAATCGAAGGAGAGAAGTGAGAAAAGGGTGACCAGATTAGTCGGGCGGCTGAACCTTGGTCAGGCTACCTACGAATCCAAATGGAATCAAGCCGGTCGTAGTTCGAGAACATGAGGGAGAAAGAAGCGAGACATCGTCTTTCGCAGGGAATAGACAAACATTCGTCAGGCAATAAAGTCGCGTGGACCCTACTGGGAAAAAGGAAAAAAAGAAACGAGACATCAGCCTACTGCTGGGGATAACAATCCTATGGGTACTATCCTGTATGAAGACCGAACATTCGTTAGAATAAATGAGACATCAGCCTACTGCTGGGGATAACTGTCGCGACCCCGAACCCCGCGGGCCCGAGACCGCGATCTGGACGTCGACTTAAACAATAAACTCTAAAATAATGAACATAAAAATTTCCTTTTATACCCAAAAGATGATAACACAAGGTTTTGTAAATCAACTTGAACAATAAAGTAAAACTATTATAAACTACGTAAGCTTATACACCAAAGTTATAAGATATACAAAACCTAATGACGTCAATGTTTGGTACAAATATCCCAAAAAGGTAACACATTTATATAATGTAAACCCACCAATATCAACCTGCCCCAAAAGCTCGAACCCACTCGACGTCCTGTCTCGTGATCAGCGAGTCTAATCCTTTCCACCTGGGGGGGGGGGGTTAAGGAAAAACAAACCAAATAAAGGTCGCTGCGCAGCTTCAATAATCAACAATCAACATCTTCGTAATAGCATGAAAGCTGAAGAGAAATCCCCGGTACCGGAACCAATAACAAAGTAATGTGCCACAAAGGGCGGGAGCCATGCCACAAAGTCATGCTCCAAACGTCACAACCAAGGCCAATCTGGAAGAGGAAAATAAGGGCAAAACAATGGTCGACACCATAATGGACTTGGCCGGTGCCATCACAATATCTCACATCGCCCGACACAACCACAAATACCAGTTGGACTTTCAAATAAATGCTAAGTAATAAATACTAGCTTAATTAAACAACTTAGGGTTCCAAAGTAGGGAACCATACCAAGAAGTCACCAAGAAAGTGAAATGAACCAACAACACACAATTAAAGTGTTCCAACAATCTTAACAATGATAACACAATTCCCATATCACATTTGACCACAAAGGATCCAGTTAATTCGAGCACTCAACCAAATTTACTCACTCATCTCGAAGATTTTAAGGAGAGCTTTAAAACGATAATTTATACGCCTAAAACGGAGTCCGAATGAACAAGATATGGCCCTCGAAAGATTGGACAAAAAGGGAAATAAATTTTACAACAGGGGAGAGGGTGCGCGCGCCTCCTATGGGAGGATGCGCGCGCCTCCTTGATCAGAAGGAAAATCGAGTTTGGAGGAGGAGAGGGTGCGCGCACCTCCAAGAAACAGAAGCATTTTTGTTCAAGAAGGGCAAAAGGGTGCGCGCGCCTCCTATGGGAGGGTGCGCGCGCCTCCTTGCCCGGAAAGGCAAATTCCGGCCAAAAAATCTGGGTTTCTACCATTAACAACCCCAAATCCAAAACCAGCCCAATCTTCACCATTTCTAACACTACCAAAATGTGAACTAAGGTACCTACACCATTTTGAACCAAAAGGACTACTAGAATAACATCTAAAGATCTCAATCAAAGATGATTCAAATACCAAATTTTCACAAAAATGAACAAAATGCAAATCACTCCCAAATCAACCCAAGATGCAATAAATAGCATTCATAACATCAAATAAACATGGAGTAGCATTTCTAGCATAAAATAGGGGAAAAGCAACTTACTTGAGATTTCTCAAAGATGATGGATTTCCAATATTTTTGGCTTCCTACGATCCTATCGACGATCTAAACAAGATTCATGTTTTAAGAAATGAGAAATAATGAGAGGAAGAAGAAGGAAATGAAGAGAGAAGGAAGAGAGAAAACTCACCTTTGCTATGGAAGAGAGAAAGAGAAATGAGCTGGGAGAGATGGAGGTGGAGTGTGAGTGAGGGTGATAGGGTGAGGGAGAAGAGAGGGAGTAGGGGAATTATTTGAAATGTTGCACCTAGCCCCCTTCCCCCACTAACTAGCTCAACTATAATACTTCCACTAATTATTAGGACCCAACAATACTGCACTAACACAAATGACTCAAATAAAATGCTAGGCACAATTATTATGAAACATAAGATGCACACATAAATATTTAAATAATTAATAATTCAAATAAATAAATAAGCAAATAAATAAATAATAATTATTTATTACTAATAAAATAGAGCCTAGCTTTCGGGTCGTGACAATAACGATCCTACGGATACCATCCTGTATGAAGACCGAACATTCGTAAGCAATAAAGTCATTACAGATGGATTTTATTGGGGAAAGGAGGAAAGGCCATACGCACGGTTCGACAAAAAGTTTTAAGAATCGAGAATAGAATTAGGGATAGATTCTAACTTCCTATAGAGCGCGCGTAATCTAATTTGTCGGCAAACTACGGTACTTAGAGAGGTATAGTCCCCAATATCGCAGAATACGGTAACTGGTAACGCCGATTGTATAGAGCTCGCACGGTGTTACGCCAAATAACTTTATTAAATAGGAAGGTTTTAAGGATGTTCCCGGACTTCCATTATAATCTTTAGGGTTTCAGGACGTTCCCAGCCTACAATTATAAATTGATTTGGTTATTAAAGGATTTTACGACGGTTTCCTTAATCCGCCTTCGGGTTTATGGACGTTTCCCACCTCCAATCATAATTTTAGGGTTTAAGGTCGTTCCCAGCCTTTAATTATAGATTGTTTTAGTAATTTATTGAGGTCTTCCGGACCAAATTTGATTAATTTTAGAATTTATTGAGGTCTTTCGGACCAAATTTGATTAATTTTGGAAATTATTGAGGTCTTCCGGACCAAATTTGATTAATTTTGGAATTTATTGAGGTCTTTCGGACCAAATTTGATTAATTTTGGATAACCCTAACTTTCTCAACTGAACCCTGAAGCAAATCAATACCCACGATCTTCGCTTCACCGACCTCATCCCAGCAAATAGGCGATCTACATTTTCTTCCATACAAAGACTCATACGGTGCTATCTCGATACTAGCCTGATAACTGTTATTGTAAGAGAATTCCACTAACGGTAAATGTCTATCCCAAGAATCGGAAAAGTCTATCGAACAAGCTCGCAACATATCCTCCAAAATCTGAATGGTCCTCTCGGATTGACCATCGGTCTGAGGGTGAAAAGCTGTACTGAATCGCAAATCTGTACCCAAAGCTTCCTGAAACGCCTTCCAGAATCTAGAAGTAAACCTCGGGTCTCGATCTGACACAATGCTAACCGGAACCCCATGCAATCTAACGATCTCATCAATATAAAGGGTCGCAAGCTTCTCCATCGAATATCTGATGTCAATAGGCAAGAAATGGGCACTCTTGGTCAATCTATCCACTATTACCCAAACACTGTCATACTTCCTACGGGTACGAGGTAGTCCCGTAACGAAATCCATAGTCACATGCTCCCATTTCCACTCGGGAATCTCTAACGGCTGAAGTAATCCCGCGGGTCTCTGATGCTCGACTTTGACCTGCTGGCAAGTTAAACATCTCGAAACATACTCGGCTATTTCCCTCTTCATGTTATTCCACCAAAAATGTTGTTTCAAATTTTGATACATCTTCGTACTACCCAGATGAATAGTATATCTCGATTTGTGACCCTCATCCAAAACTTGCCTCTTTATTCCACAAACATCGGGTACACACAAACGATCACGGAACATCAAAACTCCACTCGAGCTAACAGAAAAATCCTCGAAGTTCTTCTCTTTCAATTTACCCATTATTTTCACCAACTCGGGATCCTCTTTCTGAGCTTCCTTTATCCTCTGAATTAGGGTCGGAGATACCCTAATATTCGCAAAAATAGCCCCATGTCTCGATTCACGAGGACACCAATCTCGAACATCCTCAAGCATTTTCCACTCACGGACCATCATCGAAGCCACATAAGACTTCCTACTAATCGCATAGGCGACCACATTCGCCTTCCCCGGATGATAAGAAATCGTACAATCATAATCCTTCAACAATTCCATCCATCGGCGTTGCCTATTGTTCAACTCTTTCTGGGAGAAAAGGTATTTCAAACTCTTGTGATCGGTAAAAATTTCAAACTTCGCCCCATAAAGGTAGTGCTTCCATTTGTGCAACGCAAAGACTATCGCCGCCAACTCCATATCATGAGTCGGGTAATTCTGTTCACTAGGGGTCAACTTCCTCGAAGTATAGGCAATCACTTTTCTGTTCTGCATCAACACACAACCCAAACCCTCTTTCGAAGCATCACTGAAAATTACTAAATCGTCACTTCCGTTAGGCAAGGTCAAGATCGGTGCGGTAGTCAACCTCTTCTTCAATTCCTCGAAGCTACTTTGGCATTTTTCACTCCACACAAATGGTACATCCTTCCGGGTCAACTGAGTCATCGGAGTAGCAATCCTCGAAAACCCCTCAATAAATCTTCGGTAATACCCGGCCAAACCCAGAAAGCTACGAATCTCGGTCACTGACTCGGGTCTCTTCCAATCCACTATAGCTTCAATCTTTGAAGGATCCACCGAAATCCCATCTTTAGAAATAACATGACCCAGAAATGAAACCTTCTCGAGCCAAAATTCACATTTACTAAACTTTGCAAACAACTGCTCCCTCGCAAGAATGGATAAAACTGTCCTCAACTGCTGCTCGTGCTCCTCTCGGGATTTAGAGTAGACGAGTATATCATCAATAAAGACCACCACGAAAAAATCAAGATACGGATGGAAAACCCGATTCATAAAATCCATAAACACGGCCGGCGCGTTAGTCAACCCAAACCAAGAACTCGTAGTGACCATACCGAGTGCGAAAGGCAGTCTTCGGAATATCCTCAGATCGAATCTTCAACTGATGGTACCCACTCCTCAAATCAAGTTTAGAAAACACAACGGACCCTTGAAGCTGATCAAACAAATCATCAATGTGAGGTAGAGGATACTTGTTTTTCACCGTAACCTGATTCAACTTTCGGTAGTCAATACACAATCTCAACGAACCATCTTTCTTCCGTACAAACAAAACCGGTGCTCCCCACGGGGAAACACTAGGGCGGATAAACCCTCGATCAAGCAACTCTTGCAATTAAACCTTTAGTTCCTTCAACTCTGCGGGAGCCAACCTATACGGTGCCTTTGAAATCGGAGCTGTACCCGGCAAAAGATCTATGCAAAATTCTATCTCGCGATCGGGAGGCATATCATACTCAGAAGAGAAAACATCAGGAAATTCCCTAACTACCCGAACGCTCTCCAAACTAGGGGATTCTTTCCTAGTATCAAGCACACTAGCCAAGTACCCCTCACAACCACGGTGCAATAATTTTCTCGCTTTCACATAAGAAATGATACGAAAATTCCTACCAAAAGGCATAGCCTCAAAAGTAAACTTAGGCACATCAGGGATGGAAAAATTAACGACCTTTCTACGACAGTCAACAGAAGCATGAAACTTGCTCAACCAATCCATACCCAAAATAACATCAAAGTCTTGAATAGGAAGGACTACCAAGTCCGCACACAAGACATGACCACATATAAGCACGTCACAAGCACGGAAGACTCTATCAGTCACCAAACACTCTCCTATAGGGGTCGACACCTCTAGCACATAGGGCAAAGACTCAGATGCAGCATTTAGTAAAGAAGCAAATTGCACAGAAATGTATGAATGAGATGATCCTGGATCTACTAACGCTCGTGCGCTCACACTAGATATAGAAAAAATACCTCCAATAACTGTGGGATCATCTGTGGCTTGTTGTTGATTCATTGCAAACACTTTCCCTTGGACCTTGGGCTTTCCCGTAGCGTCCCTTTTCTGACCCTGAGGAGCCCCAGCTCCTACCCCAGTTGGTTGAATTCTATTCCTCGGACAATCCCTCACATAATGCCCCATTTGACCATAATTGGTGCACTTGCCCTGTTTCTTCCAACAACGGTCCTCCGAATGACCCTCCCTTTGACAAGACGAACAAAGTCTCCTGTTTTGGTTCCCTTGGTTCCCGAAAGTAGTACCCGGGTTCCTTGGGATCGGTTGCCCTCGGAACTGAGATTGTTCCCCAAAGTTACCTCGGTTATCAGAACGGGATTGTGGCTTGCTTTGCCCTCCCGGCTTGCTCGGGTTAGCTACCTCGGTCTTCCTCTTATTTTCCCCAATATCTTGCTCTATAAGATAGGCACGGTCTACCGCATCCTGGAACGTCACAATCCTCTGGGATATGAGCTGAGTACGGATATAAGTCTTCAAACCCCTAATGAATCTCATAGCTTTCTATTCTTCGGTCCTCACAAGATAGTCACAATACCGGGCTAATTCTGTGAACTTAGCCAAGTACTGAGCTATAGACAACGAACCTTGCTCCAAGTTGAGTAGCTCGATCTCCTTTCGGTTCTGATCCACTACCGGAATGAAGTGCTCTTTGAACTTACGCACAAACAATTCCCATGCATAGACTGTGTGAGTGTCATCCCAACTCGCTTTAACCCCTTTCCACCAATGCACGGGAGCACCCACAAGCTTATAAGCCGCGAACTGGACCCTATCCTCGTCCGTGCACCCAAACACATCATAAATTTTCTCCATAGACTCAATCCACATCTCATCCTTCTTTACATCCGGCTCACCGTCAAACTCTTTTGGCTTCAATTTCAGAAATTGCTCTAGCCCATATCTCGGTGGTACCACATGCTCTTCTCATGACCCTTGATCATGAATGGCCTTTATAGCGGCCTCAAACATTCCCTGGAACATTGCCCGGTTCTCTTCCCTTAAGTCATTCTGATTCTGTGCTCCACTAGAGCCTTCGCCTGCTCTCCTTCTAGCCATTTCAAACAATTACCTGCATAAGACATCAACCGTTACTCACTCCGAACACAACTACCCTCCTAGGTCATACTAGTCCACCTAGACTTATACTTAGAGCCAAACCAGGCTCTGATACCAACTGTCGCGACCCCGAACCCCGTGGGCCCGAGACCGCGATCTGGACGTCGACTTAAACAATAAACTCTAAAATAATGAAGATAAAAATTTCCTTTTATACCCAAAAGATGATAACACAAGGTTTTGTAAATCAACTTGAACAACAAAGTAAAACTAGTATAAACTCCGTAAGCTTATACACCAAAGTTATAAGATATACAAAACCTAATGACGTCAATGTTTGGTACAAATATCCCAAAAAGGTTACACATTTATATAATGTAAACCCAACAATATCAACCTGCCCCAAAAGCTCGAACCCACTCGACGTCCTGTCTCGTGATCAGCGAGTCTAATCCTTTCCACCTGGGGAGGGGGGGTTAAGGAAAACCAAAGACAAAAAAGAAGGGGGGTGAGATAAATCTCAATAAGTTACTAATGCAACTACATGACATGCTATGATGCAATATACAATAATAAATCATAGATAGCACATAGCAGTTATCACATAACAGATAGCAACGGAAATAAACACATAACAAAGGATATAGCCAAGGTTTTCCCAAACTAATAAACCAAATAAAGGTCGCTGCGCAGTTTCAATAATCAACAATCAACATCTTCGTAATAGCATGAAAGCTGAAGAGAAATCCCCGGTACCGGAACCAATAACAAAGTAATGTTCCACAAAGGGCGGGAGCCATGCCAAAAAGTCATGCTCCAAACGTCTCAACCAAGGCCAATCTGGAAGAGGAAAATAAGGGCAAAACAATGGTCGACACCATAATGGACTTGGCCGGTGCCATCACAATATCTCACATCGCCCGACACAACCACAAATACCAGTTGGACTTTCAAATAAATGCTAAGTAATAAATACTAGCCTAATTAAACAACTTAGGGTTCCAAAGTAGGGAACCATACCAAGAAGTCACCAAGAAAGTGAAATGAACCAACAACACACAATTAAAGTGTTCCAACAATCTTAACAATGATAACACAATTCCCATATCACATTTGACCACAAAGGATCCAGTTAATTCGAGCACTCAACCAAATTTACTCACTCATCTCGAAGAGCTTAAGGAGAGCTTTAAAACGATAATTTATACGCCTAAAACGGAGTCCGGATGAACAAGATATGGCCCTCGAAAGATTGGACAAAAAGGGAAATAAATTTCACAACAGGGGAGAGGGTGCGCGCGCCTCCTTGATCAGAAGGAAAATCGAGTTTGGAGGAGGAGAGGGTGCGCGCGCCTCCAAGAAACAGAAGCATTTTTGTTCAAGAAGGGCATAAGGGTGCGCGCGCCTCCTATGGGAGGGTGCGCGCGCCTCCTTGCCCGGAAAGGCAAATTCCGGCCAAAAAATCTGGGTTTCTACCATTAACAACCCCAAATCCAAAACCAACCCAATCTTCACCATTTCTAACACTACCAAAATGTGAACTAAGGTACCTACACCATTTTGAACCAAAAGGACTACTTGAATAACATCTAAAGACCTCAATCAAAGATGATTCAAATACCAAATTTTCACAAAAATGAACAAAATGCAAATCACTCCCAAATCAACCCATGATGCAATAAATAGCATTCATAACATCAAATAAACATGGAGTAGCATTTCTAGCATAAAATAGGGGAAAATCAACTTACTTGAGATTTCTCAAAGATGATGGATTTCCAGTATTTTTGGCTTCCTACGATCCTATCGACGATCTAAACAAGATTCATGTTTTAAGAAATGAGAAATAATGAGAGGAAGAGGAAGGAAATGAAGAGAGAAGGAAGAGAGAAAACTCACCTTTGCTATGGAAGAGAGAGAGAGAAATGAGCTGGGAGAGATGGAGGTGGAGTGTGAGTGAGGGTGATAGGGTGACGGAGAAGAGAGGGAGTAGGGGAATTATTTGAAATGTTGCACCTAGCCCCCTTCCCCGACTAACTAGCTTAACTATTATACTTCCACTAATTATTAAGACCCAACAATACTGCACTAACACAAATGACTCAAATAAAATGCTAGGCACAATTATTATGAAACATAAGATGCACACATAAATATTTAAATAATTAATAATTCAAATAAATAAATAAGCAAATAAATAAATAATAATTATTTATTACTAATAAAATAGAGCCTAGCTTTCGGGTCGTGACAATAACGATCCTACGGATACCATCCTGTATGAAGACCGAACATTCGTAAGCAATAAAGTCATTACAGATAGACTTTATTGGGGAAAGGAGGAAAGGCCATACGCACGGTTCGACAAAAAGTTTTAAGAATCGAGAATAGAATTAGGGATAGATTATAACTTCCTATAGAGCGCGCGTAATCTAATTTGTCGGCAAACTACGGTACTTAGAGAGGTATAGTCCTCAATATCGCAGAATCCGGTAACCGGTAACGCCGATTGTATAGAGCTCGCACGGTGTTACGCCAAATAACTTTATTAAATAGGAAGGTTTTAAGGATGTTCCCGGACTTCCTTTATAATCTTTAGGGTTTCAGGATGTTCCCAGCCTACAATTATAAATTGATTTGGTTATTAAAGGATTTTACGACGGTTTCCTTAATCCGCCTTCGGGTTTATGGACGTTTCCCACCTCCAATCATAATTTTAGGGTTTAAGGTCGTTCCCAGCCTTTAATTATAGATTGTTTTAGTAATTTATTGAGGTCTTCCGGACCAAATTTGATTAATTTTAGAATTTATTGAGGTCTTTCGGACCAAATTTGATTAATTTTGGAAATTATTGAGGTCTTCCGGACCAACTTTGATTAATTTTGGAATTTATTGAGGTCTTTCGGACCAAATTTGATTAAGGGTGCTAATTTTTGGTAAAAAGCAAGCTAGAGGGGCTAAATTGTAAATTTTTCACCTGAGGTAATAACTGGCCGCGTGGCCAGTCCTTCTGATTGGCTGGACCTTGTTGACGAGGATCGCTTGTGGGCGCGCGAGATGGAGGGCTGAGATCGTGCCACGTAGCCTGGAGATACTGGCCGTGCGGCTAGTCCCTTCGCTAGACAGACCCTACAAACAGCCGCCGGCTGTTGCTTCTTCTTCATTCTTCTTCTTACTTCTGCCGGGGAAAGAGAGAAAAAGAGAGATTTTTTGAGATATTTTGCTATTATTGAGATGGATTTTCAATATCTTTTTGGTTCAGATCAACATTATAAGCAGGGTGAAGGTGCGGGACAACAATTTGAACAAGGTGGAGGTGCGGGACTACCTCAACAAGAGGAGCAACATCAACTGAGGGCGAGGATGGCTTCTAGAAACTTCCGTCCCGATGAGTGGCATTTCACGATGGGACAACACTTCGATTTGTACGTAGACCCTGACAAATATTGGTCTGGCGGGAGATTGATGGAGATAAATGAGGTAACGATCTCGCTTTTTTATTGTTTTTGGGTATTTTATGTCTTTTATTTTATACTCGTTGTATTATTTTAAGACTGCGTTAAATTAAATTAATCGTTCGTCATTATTTAATTTCTGAGATTGTTGATTATTTGGGGACGGCGAAATATATGCGCAAGTAGATAAAATAAAGCATGCATGTATACTTCAGTTATAGCACATAATTTATATTGACAGTTGGGTAACGTACCTTTGCTGTGTTTACCTGCAGAGGATGAAATCTCGTGGGTCCACGAAGGTGGTGGCTGAGATATGGCAGAGATTGCCGCCGGCTGGTGCGGTGAAGGAGGGGATCAGGGCCCTTGGTTTCGGTCCGTTTTTTGACGCAGTGCAGGCTGTGGAGGGGACCCAGAAGGTAATGGGTCTGGTTGAGGTGATGAGGGAGTACTGGTGGGACACTACCCCAAACATTCCATTTCAGCTGGGGAGAGGTGACCATCACTCCTACTGACTTTGCTGCTATCACTGGGCTGATGTTCACGGATGTGGAGCTACCTTTTGATAAGTCTCTGTCTGCGGACCCACACCGTCAGGTTGAGTTGATTGGGATGTCGTTGGGCGAACGAGTGAAGGGGAATGGATTTAAGGCAGGTCGCCTGAGGACCTTGTTGGAAGGAGCCATTCGTGACTTTGTTGAGGGCATCAGCGACACGGACTGTCTGGTGCGGACTATCCTATGGTACAGCTTGTCACATACCTTGCTCCCGAGTGCAGGGACATTTTGTAGGTTTTCTTTGCTAGGTGATCTAGCTGATCTGGAGCAGGCGAGTCAGGTCTCTTGGGGCGGAGCTGGGCTAGCGGAGATGTACCGGGCCCTTGATGTCTGCTCGAGGTCTAGTAGCTCGTCTTTTGACTGTTTTCTGTTTGCTTTTGAGGTATGTCTCTGACTTAGTTCCTTATTACATATATGTCTTTTAGAACTATATAGACTGAAAGGTTGCCTTTTCTCACAGGTATGGGTCTACGAGTTGTTCCACATTGCTCCCTTTGGCGTGCAGGTGTAAGATACCCGCGGGAAAATGGGAAAAAGTTCCCTCGAGAATCAAACATGGCACTTTCAAATGTTTAACGGAGTCTCCACGTTAGTTTAACTTTAAACCCAAACTTAATGAAAAATGGTTAGAGACAAAGGATTCGGAGGTCAGGTTACGCTTTGGGAAGAACTCAACCGGTAGTTCACCCAAAGTGCCTCGGAAGAAACCGAGTCTCCCTAAAGTTTGTTAAAATTGTGCAAATGTGTGTGTGTGTTCTTGAAAATGGGAGAAACTGACTTTTAACAAATTCAGTTAGAAACTTAACCAAAAGGGGTAGTTTTGTAAACAGTTTAACAGAAAAGGGAAATACTGAAAATTCACCCCTCCGGCCAAACTAGCCGTACGGCTGGGAAAGTCATCCCTGGGGTTTTTACAGATTATCAAGAAATCAGTCCAGTTTCAGGCAGAAACATAGCATTCTGCTGAAACTGAACTGTTTTATATCTTTCCAGTTTATTCATTCACATAAAACTTGAATTAAATCATCCCTATGCTCTTAATTACTAATTAAACACCAAAACACAAGGTTTTAGGTGTGATCAAGGCAATAATTGGGAAAAATTAGGAAAGGTGATGAACATGGCATTTGAGCCAAAATCATCAATTGGATGGTTAAATATGGAAACTTTAACATCCAAATGGGTGATTCTGTTGGGTTTCGTAGTAACATGCGCAGCGGAATTAAGCATTTAAAATTTATGAAACCCAAAGCCCATAGATCCATTCATATGATTAAGTCAAATACAACATAATGAATACTAGAATACTAACCCTTGATGCCTTTGATTTTTCAACCTTGAATTCGATGGAGGCTTGAAATCTTGATCACGAACAAGGCAAGAATCACGAACTATGAAGATGATAAGTTTCACCCTCTAGCGGTATCCACACCACGAACGAATATCAAGAACACTTGATCTTGGTTGCTAGACCAAATTATGAAACACGCTTTCACAATTGTAAGAACTATATGGAATTATGAATATTCTTGTTCTTCACTTTTGGGATCTTAGAACAAGAAAATAACCTCCCAAAACCCTTTGGAGGCACTCATAATCATGTGCTTAATGACTGCTGAAAGGATCCTTAAATAGGTCCTAATCCTTAACCCTTAAGGACTTAGGAAACCTAAATCCCGTCACAAAATTAAGCTGCAGAGTTTCTGGCCCGACTGCACTGGCACGGTCGTGCCCTTTAAGGCGCAGGGTCGTGCCAATAGGTGCGCATGTTTCCACCAGCCGTCTAATATTGGCATGGTCGTGCTTTAAACTAGGCACGGTCGTGCCAGTCACCCCGCAAGACTTTGCCTTTGTTCGATTTATGGCACGGTCGTACCCTTTAAGGCGCACGGCCGTGCCAGTTCAACTTTTAGGCATTTTTCCATAATTCCAATTCAGTCCTTCATGATTCGTTCTATTCGTGTGTGACCCTCTAGGATTACACTAAGTTGGCAATGAGCCCAAACATGAACCCATAAGATATGATTAGGTTCTAGCAAACCGTCATACCTACCCAAATAGTGTAACTAGATACAAGTTCGCATTCCTTTTAGAACATGTCATAATCCCTTTGTCCACGATGTCTTTGAACACAAGTCATGGTCAACAAGTCAACTTGTTTTGTTCAATACTTTTCTCGATCCCGAATATGTTGATAATCCAAATGTCATTGATCCAATCAATCCATTTGAGTTTGGCTAAATATTTCACCAACATCATTCCTTCGAGGGGCCCAAGCTTGACATCTCTCCGTAGAGGGATAAATCCAATTAGATTATTATTCTTTCCTACGTGAATCCAATTATGCCAATCATACCCTTTATAGCTACCTGGTTAAGGGTAACGTTTGAATATGTCAAACATAATCTTCATCAAGTGGAAGACTATAATAACTTCATGTCTAAGGATTCAAATGACATAACTAATATGAGATTTATGTATGACATCGACCATGACATAAATCTCATACCGCGGGTCATGTCCAGTACCTTGTTCCAAACAAGTACCCATAAATCTACCATGATCATCCCATGATCATTTAGCCTTTATACTAGTGCTTAACAAGCTCTAGGGACGGAGATTATTATAAGCAAACACGAGCCATAATAATAATCTTATTATCTCTTTATTATTATGAATAAAATGATAACTTATACAACGTTTAACAAACGTGCCTAGGGCACCAACATCAACAATCTCCCACTTGCCCTTGGCCCAATTCCCTAGGTATCCAATACCGATGGACCTAACATGACCATCATGTCTTATCTTGTGGAAGTCCCATTGTTTAGTGTGTCCGTAACGTTATCATTAGTAGGTACTTTGCATATATGTACGTCTCCCTTATCAACGTTTTCTAGAACGATAAGAGAACGCCTAAGTATGTGTTTGGATTCAGGATGTGCCCTTGGTTCTTCTGGTTGATCAATAGCACCACTATTATCACTAATATGGTCTATTGGATTAGCAATACTAGGAACCATCTTAAGTTCACCAATGAACTTCTTAATCCATACAACTTCCTTTGCAGCATCCTATGCAGCGATATACTTAGTTTTAGTCGTAGAATTAGTGACTGTACTCTGCTTGGAACCATTCCAACTTACAGCTTCACCATTAGTTATAAAACTCGATTGCGATTTTTCTATTATCTTTGTCAGTTTGGAAGTATGCATCCGTGTACCCATATACGACGAGATCATATTCCATCCCTCCATAGATCAAAATAAATCTTTAGTCCTTCTAAAGTGCTTTTAGAATTGTTTCACAGCCATCCAATGACTCTCACCGGTTGTCGGATTAATATCTACTCGTCATGCTCCAAGCATTAGATATATCCGGCTTAGTGCTTATCATGGTATGATGGATCCAATTGTCGAATCAAATGGCATCTCATTCATTTTCTCATGCTCATCATTTGTCTTAGGACATTGAATCTTGCTTAGAGAAACTCCATGTATTATTGGCAACAGTCCTCTCTTAGAATTTTCCTTGCGGAATCTTCTAATGACTTTGTCAATGTGTGTACTTTGGCTTAAACCAATTTAGCTTCCTTGATCTATCTCTATAGATCTTAATGCCAATGACATATGCGGCTTCATCCATATTCTTCATTGCGAAACACTTTCTCAACCAAATCTTTACAGATTAAAGTGTAGGAATGTTGTTTCCAATGAGCAATATGTCATCCACATATAAAATAAGGAATGGCACCATGCTCCCACTAATCGTATTGTTTATACAAGGTTCTTCTTCGTTCTTGATGAAACCAAACTATTTGAATCTTCAAAACGGAGATTCCAACTCCCATAAACTTGCTTCAATCCATCCAATGGATTTCCGCAACTTACATACTTTATTAGAATTTTCTTTGACTATCAAAACCTTTAGGTTGTATCCAATACATCCTTAAGTGAGTTCCCGTTGAGGAACACTTGTTTTGACATCATTTTGTCAAATTTCATATTCCAAATATGAACATGAGACTATGAAAATTCTAATAAGTTTCTTGCTACCCATGTAAGTTTTTCTCCAAGAAAAGCCATTCATCTCCTTTGGTTTTTACATCTTAGGTTAGAATGATCAAGTTCCAAACTTGATTATTATACATGAATTTCCTTTTAGATTTTATGACTCCAAGCCATTAATCTAAATGTGGAGTTGATATTGCATCTTTGATAGGTGGTAAATACTTCATTCTAAATGAACTTTACCTCAATTCTTTCTATTTCGAAATATCCAATATTTCTTCTAATAGATTGTATTTTATCATGTGTGCAAGTACTTGTATATCTTGAACGGATTTTCACAACTCTTTGTGAAAACTTATTCAACTTCCGTCATAGGTTAAATACTAATTTTCTAGGTCTCGAACCATTCGAGATATAATTTACTCCCACTAATTCTTTTAGAGATAAACCATTTATCTAGAAAAGCATCATCATAATCAACAAACCATTTGCTTCTTATGAGTAAAATCATGTCCTCAAGTTTCCTTAGGATATCCCATGAAAATATATTTATTAGATTTAAGTGTGAGTGTGTCCCAGACAGCTCCTTTCTAAAAGATCTCATCATCTTAAATCTTTATAAAAGACAAACCAAGTTTTCTTTCACCTTTTAACCTCTTTTGATGGAACTCAAATTAGTGTAGTTATAGCGGTTTGTAATACATAACCCCAAAATTAATGATCAATTTGACTTTATCATCTAATGAACCATATCCAATAAGGTTCTTACACTTCCACGTAGACACATCATTTAGAATGATGTTCTTAGTGAAGTTAATTTGTGAAACCATTTCACAACTTTTTGATGGCTGTCAAATTCTTGGTTTAATTGTTCATCATCTTGATCGAATCAGAATCTTTGAACAATTTTACCAAATCCAACCAAAATTCTCTTTTAGCATTGCTACTTAATGCACCATATACATCGAAATGTATTAGGTCAAGTAAGATATTAGCCTTTTACTATTCATAGTAAAAGATGTCTTGGTCCAAGTAAATAAGACTTGCATAAATCATGTGATTCCAAATCATATGACTTAAAACTCCGTCCCATGGAATTTTAGATATGCATTTCTTATTTATTTGATCAAAACAATAATGCATAAAGAATTTGATTATTTATGTCATAACCTCAGTTATTATTTCGTTCTTCAAGATTTAGGATATAAGATTTATTTATATGATAACACAATTAAGTAAATCATAATAAATAAAACACTTTTCTTATTCCAAATAAGAAATAAATATCCTTCATTATCTTATAACAAAATAATAATTTCTGCTTCATAAGTAAAGTCACTTTACAAGTGTTCCACGAACAATGTTGCAACCATTGCATCATTACCATTCATAGATCAAACTTTACTATAAGCAGTCTTTCAATTTACTAATTATTGTGATATCCAATACCCAATAATTAAATTTAGAAAGATTAATTTATAACATAAATATCCCAAGTGGTAGTCCCACTACCATTCTTTTATTGATCGTCCAGAATTATGACTACAATTTTAGATGGTCAATCCAATTTCCACTTTACCAAATTGCATCAATTAGAGTTATAATTTTAACCACAATTATTTCCTTCAGGTTTGACAACTCTTGTCTTACCTTTTGACTTCAATTTTAGATGGTCAATCCAATTGCCACTTTACCAAATTGCATCAATTATTTCCTTTGGCACTTGTCCCCTTTCCATCATGAACCATGAGCATTGGAGAACCATTCTCCAATATCTTCATCTTCGCAGTTTTTCAGCATGTTAATGCAATTCGAAGAGATTCTTATTCATTCTAAGCATGTCATAGTTCATCACTAAGTGATCATAACATTTGAACAATGAATCAAGAATGAGATCCGTGGCTTGCTCCAATCCAATTGGACAACCAAGTTTCTCAAGATGCTCTACGTAGCCTTTATCTTAAGCATGTGAGGTTCCATTCTTTGTCCTTTACTCATTTTGCAATGAGTGAATGCAACAATGGTTTTATACCTCTCTTGCTTAGATTGCTCTTTGAAACATGTAACTCAACTCCACGCCTATTTAATAGGCTTCCACAAGTTCCAAACTTTGTTGGAGTTTAAGAGCACATAATCGTGAGCATAAGACAACTCACATTCCTAGAATCATAATCATGATTCTTGTGATTGTCTACTCCAGCATTAGGTTCTTTAGGAATTGGCCCATCAAGAATGTACAACCCATCTTCTTACCTTAGAACCATTCTTAGGCTCAGGATCCAATCCATGAAGTTTGTACCATTCTCTTTGATGCTCATCCTTCTAAAGGATTGATCGCAACGAAGTTAGTTGTCATTATCTACAACTCATGCAAAATTTCCAAAATTTTACAAGTACCAATCTCATTAAAGAGATAAATAATGTATTTTCCAAAAATACTCTCACTAAATTATATAACCTTCTTATACATCCAATGTATAATATAATTTAAATGGGCTAAGATCCAACTTTAATTTAATTTTGAGTCCACGGAGGCGGACCGCTCAAAACTAAATTAATTAGGTAGACAACCCTGTCAATCATATCCCATATGACTCTTAGATCCTTTTCTGAGATTCTTTTAAATTTGGGCTAAGATCCATCTTTAATTTAATTTTGAGTCCACGGAGGCGGACTGCTCAAAATCAGTTAATTAGGTAGATAATTTCTTGTCAATTATATCCTATATGATTCTTAGGGATCCAATTTCAAAAGCATGTTTAATCTCATCTTTACCTAGGCCAAAAACTGTTTTGACGCCTTATTAAGCCCAACCATTTTAAACGTATAGGAACCATTCAATTTAATGCACCTCGCGGAGGCGAACCCACATTAAATTAATGAACCTCATCTTGCTCGTTTATGAATAAAATTAATGCAACTCGCGGAGACGAACCCACATTAAAGTCACCCATGTACTAACAAGTGTTTTAATCATGACATGGCAAGAGGACTTAAAACTTTCTTGAAGGTTCATTACCATATAGCATACAACATATTTATGAGCACACAAGATAAACATGTTACGCATCAAGTTTAGCCACTAAATTAATCATCATTAATTTAAGCACAACATTTATGTGTCATTAGTTTCTCTATAATTATGAGGATGAGACTATTTCAACTTTGGTTATTATCTCAAAATCAAGACAACAAGAAATGCGGTCGAACTAAGCCATTAGGCAACCACAATCCCGCACTAATTCAAGAAACCAAGAAAGTAGTCCATGTGGCCGAAACTAAGCAATAGATGGTCTCGATAAACGTAGGCCAATTGCATTCACAATTCCACATGGATCTCCAATCATTGAATCAAGAACTTTGTTTCTCAATTTTAGCAATTATGAACTCTTCATAATTCTAACTTCGTTTTATCTTTGAAACTTTGATTGCGATCAAGTTTGGGAAACACAATCTCAATGAACGTAGATTAGCCATCCAAACCTTGAACCAATCTTAGAGTCACAAGACTAAAACAAATAGGAAAATTAAACCCTAAAGTCCAACCCAAACCCTAGCACGAGCCCCCGCGCCAAAACCCTAGGTCCGGTCGGGTCTCTGCATGGGTCCGGTCGAACCCCGTCGAAAATTCCAAATTTTTAAGTTCTAAAATTTATCTCAAAATTGTTTTCCCGATTCAATTTGGATTTGGTGTTCTTGGTGATCCAATCACCATGATTATCAAAACCTTGAATAAACCATTTATTCTTGAATCCCTAGAATATCAAAACTTTGATCCAATCAAAATTGATAATTTAAACAATTTCAAATCCACCATAATTTTAATTGCGATTGAACAGTGCGATTAAAGTTCATCAAACAATAAACCACATAAAACGCATAGACCACTTAAACATCATAATCTCAATAGTCAAATCATTAATGGCACATAAACAAACAATTTATATACACACAACATGATTATGTATTGAAATAATCAACAAGAACGGGGCTCTGATACCACTGTTGGGTTTCGTAGTAACATGCGCAGCGGAATTAAGCATTTAAAATTTATGAAACCCAAAGCCCATAGATCCATTCATATGATTAAGTCAAATACAACATAATGAATAGTAGAATACTAACCCTTGATGCCTTTGATTTTGCAACCTTGAATTCGATGGAGGCTTGAAATCTTGATCACGAACAAGGCAAGAATCACGAACTATGAAGATGATAAGTTTCACCCTCTAGCGGTATCCACACCACGAACGAATATCAAGAACACTTGATCTTGGTTGCTAGACCAAATTATGAAACACGCTTTAACAATTGTAAGAACTATATGGAATTATGAATATTCTTGTTCTTCACTTTTGGGACCTTAGAACAAGAAAATAACCTCACAAAGCCCTTTGGAGGCACTCATAATCATGCGCTTAATGACTGCTGAAAGGATCCTTAAATAGGTCCTAATCCTTAACCCTTAAGGACTTAGGAAACCTAAATCCCGTCACAAAATTAAGCTACAGAGTTTCTGGCCCGACTGCACTGGCACGGTCGTGCCCTTTAAGGCGCACGTTCGTGCCAATAGGTGCGCATGTTGCCACCAGCCGTCCAATATTGGCACGGTCGTGCTTTAATCTAGGCACGGTCGTGCCAGTCACCCCGCAAGACTTTGCCTTTGTTCAATTTATGGCACTGTCGTGCCCTTTAAGGCGCACGGCCGTGCCAGTTCAACTTTTAGGAATTTTTCCATAATTCCAATTCAGTCCTTCATGATTCGTTCTATTCGTGTGTGACCCTCTAGGATTACACTAAGTTGGCAATGAGCCCAAACATGAACCCATAAGATATGATTAGGTTCTAGCAAACCGTCATACCTACCCAAATAGTGTAACTAGATACAAGTTCGCATTCCTTTTAGAACATGTCATAATCCCTTTGTCCACGATGTCTTTGAACACAAGTCATGGTCAACAAGTCTACTTGTTTTGTTCAATACTTTTCTCGATCCCGAATATGTTGATAATCCAAATGTCATTGATCCAATCAATCCATTTGAGTTTGGCCAAACATTTCACCAACATCATTCCTTCGAGGGGCCCAAGCTTGACATCTCTCCGTAGAGGGACAAATCCAATTAGCTTATTATTCTTTCCTACGTGAATCCGATTATGCCAATCATACCCTTTATAGCTACCTGGTTAAGGGTAACGTTTGAATATGTCAAACATAATCTTCATCAAGTGGAAGACTATAATAACTTCATGTCTAAGGATTCAAATGACATAACTAATATGAGATTTATATATGACATCGACCATGACATAAATCTCATACCGCGGGTCATGTCCAGTACCTTGTTCCAAACAAGTACCCATAAATCTACCATGATCATCCCATGATCATTTAGCCTTTATACTAGTGCTTAACAAGCTCTAGGGACGGAGATTATTATAGGCAAACACGAACCATAATAATAATAATCTTATTATCTCTTTATTATTATGAATAAAATGATAACTTATACAACGTTTAACAAACGTGCCTAGGGCACCAACACCAACAGATTCATCCAAGGAAAGACCTTGGGGAAGTAAAAAATCAACCTTTGGATGGGTAAAGATTGAGTCTTTACCATCCAAAGGGACATTATTGGAGTTAGATCAAAGTTTGAATGATAAAGATTGAAACTTTATCATTCAAACTTGATCATTTCACCATAAAATCATCTTAAAAGTAATGACATGGAATTTAACTTGCATAAATGTAAAGACATTACATAAATTGCATAAAAGTAAAGACATAATGTAAAGAGCTTTAATGTAATGACATTAAATGTTAACAAGCCTTGATCATCTTAGGTTTGAACCCTTAATCATGCATAGAACATGAGGGTACCATTGATTCATATCAAGAACTTGGTTCCAATTCATAATATGTGCAAGAATAATAAAGACATAATGTAAATAAGATAATATAAAATAGATTATGAGATGAAAAGAAGATGGGGAGAAGGAGGCCTCACCAATTTTGGTTCTAACCCTATCTTCTTTCTCTCTTTTCACTCAAGAATGTTTGTATCCCTAATCTGCTCTGTCGCGACCCCGACCCCGCGGGCCTGGAGTACGCGAGCTGGACGTCGACTCTGACAATAAACTCTAAAATAATGAAGATAAAAATTTCCTTTTATACAAAAAGATGATAACACCAAGTTTTGAAATCCAAATTGAACAACAAAATATAAACTAGTGTAAGCTCCCTAAGCTTACACCCAAAATAATAAAATATACAAATTCTAATGACGTCAAGTTTGGTACAACTATTCCCAAAAAAGGTTACACATTTATGTAATGTAAACCCACCAATAACAACTTGCCCCAAAAGCTCAACCCTTGCGACGTCCTCCTCGTGATCAGCGAGTCTAATCCTTTCCTCCTTGGGGGGGTTAAGGAAAAACAAAGATAAAAGAAAGGGGGTGAGATAAATCTCAATAAGTTACTAATGCAACTATATGACATGCTATGATGCAATAAGCAATAAACAATAACAAATATCACTTAGCACATAACATTTATCAATTAACAGATAGCAGCGGAAATAAACAATTAACAAAGGATATTAGCCAAGGTTTCCCAACTGAAAGAACCAAATAAAGGTCGCTGCGCAGCTTCAATAACCAACAATCAACATCTTCATAGTAGCATCAAAGCTTGAAGAGAAAACCCCCGGTACCGGAACCAATAACAAAGTAACATGCCACAAAGGGCGGGAGCCATGCCACAAAGTCATGCTCCAAAACGTCTAGCTAGAATACTCACAAAAGGAGCTAGCTCATCCCATCCAAGGCCAATCTGGATGAGGAAACAAGGACCAATGGGCGATGCTATACAGGACTTGGCTTGGGCAATTATAGTATTATCCATTGCCTGACTCGATACACAAATAACCAGCTAGACTTTCAAATAAATGCTAAGTAATAAATACTAGCTTAAATAAACAACTAATGATTCCAAAGTAGGGAACCATTCCAAATAAATCACCACAAAGGTAAACCAATCCAAACAACACATCAAAAATGGCCCACATTCCCAAAACGATACTTAATCGAATTCCATAACATATTTATTCACAAAAGAACCACTTTCAATTAATAAAATGTTCCACGATGTTATCTTAAGTTAATTAGAGTAAATAAACTTAAACTAGGAAGCCACGTAGTCTTAAACAAGCAAAAGACAAAATTCCAGAACAGGCGGGCGGGCGGGCGCTCATTCCAACAGAAGGTTGGCAACGGGAAAAAGGGCAGGTAGGCAGGCGCCTGGCTCAAGTCGGGCGGGCGCCTGGTCTGCCTTCAGGCCGGGAAACAGAGCTGGGTTTCGCCATTTTCGAACCAAAACCAAATTTCTCACAAATCAACACTCCCAACTTGATCCCCAAAGTACCCAAACAATATCTAACTTAAAGGGGACCTAAATAACACCATTTATCAACCAAAACTAAGATTGAAATCCAACATTCATAACAATCACCATTTTTAACCAAAAACCAAAATAAATTCCAAATAAATCCCAAACTCAATCAAACATCAAATATAACAACTAAAGCATTATATAAACATGAAATGAACATTTTAGCATAAAAATGGGGGAAAAGCAACTTACTTGAGATTTCTCAAAGATGACGGAATTCAAATATTTTTGGTTCTACGCGATCCTATCGACGATCTAAACACATTTCATAAAATGAGCACTAAGAATTAGAGGGAGGAAGATGATCAAAATGGAGGAAGAATGAGAGGAAGAACTTACCCTTTTTCAAAACTATGGAGAGAGAGAGATTGAGTGTGTGCTGGGAAATGAGGGAGAGGGTGAGGGAGAAGAGGGGAGTAGGGAGGGAGTAGGAGAAAGATTATTTAAAAACTTACACTTAGGCCCCCTCACTCTACTAACAAATAACCCAATTAACCCCTCTAACCAATAATTCCCTACTACCCACTTAACACAATGTCAACCAAATAATGCTAGACACAAATTAATATTATGAGATATAAAATGCGCACATAAATATTTAAATAAAATAAATAAATAAATAAATAATTATTTATCAATAAAATAGAGACGGGTTTTCGGGTCGTGACATTCACTCCCCCTTAAAGAAAATTCGACCCGAATTTTAACGAGACTTACCCGAATTAAAAAGCCACGGATATTTATGCTCCATCTCCTGTCGAAGCTCTCAAGTCGATTCCTCAACATTATGATTCTTCCAAAGGACTCTAACCAACGCAATGCTCTTGTTCCTCAACTCTTGGACTTTAGAATCAAGGATTCGAACCGGTCATTCTTCGTAGGTCATATCAGGCTCTATATCCCCCAGTACCCTCGGTAACACGTGAGATGGATCATGAACATACTTCCGAAGCATAGAAACGTGAAAAACATTATGTAACCGGTCCAAAGAAGATGGTAACGCAAGTCGATAAGCAAGAAGTCCCACCTTTCCCAGAATCTCAAACGGACCTATAAACCTCGGAGCCAATTTGCCTTTCTTCCCGAACCTTCGAATACCCACCTTCAGAGATACTTTCAAGAACAAAAATCACCGGTCTGAAAACTAAGATCTCGCCTTCGGTTATCTGCATAGCTCTTCTGTCGACTCTGGGCTGTTTTTAATCGATCCCGGATAACTCTAACTTTCTCAACTGAATCCTGAAGTAAATCAATACCCACTATCTTCGCTTCACCGACCTCATCCCAACAGATAGGCGATCTAAATTTTCTCCCATATAAGGCCTCATAAGGTGCCATCTCGATACTAGCCTGATAACTGTTATTGTAGGCGAATTCCACTAATGGTAAATGTCTATCCCAAGAATCAGAAAAGTCTATCGAACAAGCTCGCAACATATCCTCCAAAATCTGAATGGTCCTCTAGGATTGACCGTCGGTCTGAGGGTGAAAAGATGTGCTGAATCGCAAGTCTGTACCCAAAGCTTCCTGAAACGCCTTCCAGAATCTAGAAGTAAACCTCGGGTCTTGATTTGACACAATACTAACCGGAACCCCATGCAATCTCGTAATCTCATCAATGTAAAGGGTCGCAAGCTTTTCCATCGAGTACCTAATGTCAATAGGCAAGAAATGTGCACTCTTGGTCAGTCTATCCACGATTACCCAAACACTGTCATACTTCCTACGGGTACGAGGTAGTCCCGTAACGAAATCCATAGTCACATGCTCCCATTTCCACTCCGGAATCTATAACGGCTGAAGTAGTCCTGCGGGTCTCTGGTGCTCGGCTTTGACCTGCTGACAAGTTAAACATTTCGAAACATACTCGGCTATTTCCCTCTTCATGTTGTTCCACCAAAAGTGTTGTTTCAAATTTTGATACATCTTTGTACTACTCGGATGAATAGTATATCTCGATTTGTGACCCTCATCTAAAACTTGCCTCTTTATTCCACCAACATCGGGTACGCACAAGCGACCACGGAAAGTCAACACCCCATTCGAACTCATAGAAAAATCCTCGAAGTTCTTTTCCTTCATTTTACCCATTACTTTCACTAACTCGGGATCTTCTTTTTGAGCTTCTTTTATCCTCTGAATTAGGGTCGGAGATACCCTAATATTCGCAAAAATAGCCCCATGTCTCGATTCACGAGGACACCAATCTCGAACATCCTCAAGCATTTTCCACTCTCGAACCATCATCGAGGCCACATAAGATTTTCTACTAATCACATCGGCTACCACGTTCGCTTTCCCCGGGTGATAAGAAATCGTACAATCATAGTCCTTCAAAAGTTCCATCCATCGACGCTGTCTGGTATTAAGTTCCTTCTGCGAGAAAAGATACTTTAAACTCTTGTGATCGGTGAAAATCTTGAACTTCGCCCCGTAAAGATAGTGCTTCCACTTATGAAGAGAAAATACAATAGCCGCTAACTCCATGTCGTGAGTAGGATAATTCTGTTCACTCGGGCTCAACTTCCTCGAAGCATACGCAATCACTTTCCCATTCTGCATCAAAACACAACCCAAACCCTCTTTCGAAGCATCACTGTAAATTACTAAATCGTCATTTCCATTCGGTAATGCAAGAATAGGAGCCGTAATTAATCTCTTCTTTAATTCATCAAAGCTACTTTGACATTTTTCACTCCACACAAACGATACATCTTTCCGGGTCAACTGAGTCATCGGAGTAGCAATCCTCAAAAACCCTTCTATAAACCTTCTGTAATATCCGGCTAAACCCAGAAAACTTCTGATCTCGGTCACTGTCTCGGGTCTCTTCCAATCCACTATGGCTTCTATCTTTGAAGGATCCACAGAAATCCCATCTTTAGAAATAACATGACCCAGAAATGAAACCTTCTCGAGCCAAAATTCGCATTTACTAAACTTCGCAAAAAACTGCTCCCTCGCAAGAATGGATAAAACTGTCCTCAAGTGTTGCTCGTGCTCCTCTCGAGATTTAGAGTAGACAAGAATGTCGTCGATGAAGACCACCACGAACGAATCAAGATAAGGATGGAAAACCCGGTTCATCAAATCCATGATTACGGCAGGCGCGTTAGTCAACCCAAACGGCATAACCAAGAACTCGTAATGACCATAGCGAGTGCAAAAAGCAGTCTTCGGAATATCCTCCGATCGAATCTTCAACTGATGGTACCCACTCCTCAAATCAAGTTTAGAAAACACTACGGACCCTTGAAGCTGATCAAATAAATCATCAATGTGAGGTAGAGGATACTTGTTCTTCACTGTAACCTGATTCAACTTTCGGTAGTCAATACACAATCTCAAAGATCCGTCTTTCTTCCGCACAAACAAAACCGGTGCTCCCCACGGGGAAACACTAGGGCAGATAAACCCTCGATCAAGCAACTCTTGCAACTGAACCTTTAGTTCCTTCAACTCTGCGGGAGCCAACCTATACGGTGCCTTTGAAATCGGAGCCGTACCCGGCAAAAGGTCTATACAAAACTCTATCTCACGATCTGGAGGCATATCATAATCAGAAGAGAAAACATCGAGAAATTCTCTAACTACCCGAACACTCTCCAAACTAGGGGATTCTTTCCTAGTATCAAGCACACTAGCCAAGTACCCCTCACAACCACGATGCAACAATCTCCTATCTTTCACATAGGAAATCATACGAATATTTCTACCCAAAGGCATAGCCTCAAAAGTAAACTTAGGCACATCAGGGATGGAAAATTAACGACCTTTCTACGACAATCGACGGAAGCATAAAACTTGCTCAACCAATCCATACCCAAAATAACATCAAAGTCTTGAATAGGAAGGACTACCAAGTCCGCACACAAGACATGACCACAGATAAGCACATCACTAGCACGAAAGACTCTATCGGTCACCAAACACTCTCCCATAGGAGTTGACACCTCTAACACATAGGGCAAAGACTCAGATGCAGCATTTAGTAAAGAAGCAAATTGCACAGAAACATAAGAATGAGATGATCCTGGATCTACTAACGTACGCGCGCTCACATTAGATATAGAAACAATACCTCCAATCACTGAGGGATCATCTGCCTGATGCTGATTCATTGCAAACACTTTTCCTTGGACCTTGGGCTTTCCCGTAGCATCCCTTTTCTGACCCTGTGGAGCCCCAGCTCCTACCCCAGTCGGTTGACCTCTGAATCTCGGGCAATCCTTCACAAAATGCCCCAACTGCCCACAGTTAATACATTTCCCCTATTTCTTCCAACACCGGTCCTCTGAATGACCTTCCTTTTAGCAATAGGAACAAAGTCTCCTATTTTGGTTCCCTTGGTTTTCGGCAGTAGTGCCCGGGTTCCTTGGGATTGGTTGCCCTCGGAACTGAGATTGTCCCCCAAAATTACCTCGGTTATCTGAACGGGATTGTGGCTTGCTCTGCCCTCCCTGCTTGCTAGTGTTAGTCACCTCGACCTTCTTCTTGTGCTCCTCTATATCTTGCTCGATTAAGTATGCACGGTCTACCGCATCCTGGAATGTCACAATCCTATGGGCTATAAACTGAGTCCGAATAGAAGTCTTCAAACCCCGGATGAATCTCATAGCTTTCTGTTCTTCGGTCCTCACAAGATAGTCACAATACCGGGCTAATTCTATGAACTTAGCCGAGTACTGTGCTATAGACAACAAACCTTGCTCCAAGTTGAGAAGCTCGATCTCTTTTCGGTTTTGATCTACTACCGGAATGAAATGCTCTTTGAACTTCCGCACAAACAATTCCCATGCATACACTGTATGGGTATCATCCCAACTCGCCTTAACTCCTTTCCACCAATGCTCGGCGGCCCCAACCAATTTATAAGCCGCAAACCGGACCCTATCCTTGTCCGTACACCCAAACACATCATAAATTTTCTCCATAGACTCAACCCATAGTTCGGCCTTCTTCACATCAGGCTCACCATCGAACTCTGCCGGTTTCAGTTTCAAGAATTGCTCCAACCCATATCGGGGTGGTGGCACATGCTCCTCTCTTAGCCCTTGGTCATGAATTGCCTTCATGGCCACCTTAAACATGCCTTGGAACATAGCACGGTTCTCTTCCCAAAGATCATTCTGATTCTGAGCTCCACTAGAACCTTCACCCGTTCTTCTTCTAGCCATTGAGAACAATTACCTGCATAAAACATCAACCGTTACTCACTCCGAACACAACTACCCTCCTAGGTCATACTAGTCCGCCTAGACTTATACTTAGAGCTAAACCATAGCTCTGATACCAACTGTCGCGACCCCGACCCCGCGGGCCCGGAGTACGCGAGCTGGACGTCAAGTTTGGTACAACTATTCCCAAAAAAGGTTACACATTTATGTAATGTAAACCCACCAATAACAACTTGCCCCAAAAGCTCAACCCTCGCGACGTCCTCCTCGTGATCAGCGAGTCTAATCCTTTCCTCCTGGGGGGGGGGAGTTAAGGAAAAACAAAGATAAAAGAAAGGGGGTGAGATATATCTCAATAAGTTACTAATGCAACTATATGACATGCTATGATGCAATAAGCAATAAACAATAACAAATATCACTTAGCACATAGCATTTATCAATTAACAGATAGCAGCGGAAATAAACAATTAACAAAGGATATTAGCCAAGGTTTCCCAACTGAAAGAACCAAATAAAGGTCGCTGCGCAGCTTCAATAACCAACAATCAACATCTTCATAGTAGCATCAAAGCTTGAAGAGAAAACCCCCGGTACCGGAACCAATAACAAAGTAACATGCCACAAAGGGCGGGAGCCATGCCACAAAGTCATGCTCCAAAACGTCTAGCTAGAATACTCACAAAAGGAGCTAGCTCATCCCATCCAAGGCCAATCTGGATGAGGAAACAAGGACCAATGGGCGATGCTATACTGGACTTGGCTTGGGCCATTATAGTATTATCCATTGCCTGACTCGATACACAAATAACCAGCTGGACATTCAAATAAATGCTAAGTAATAAATACTAGATTAAATAAAAAACTAATGATTCCAAAGTAGGGAACCATTCCAAATAAATCACCACAAAGGTAAACCAATCCAAACAACACATCAAAGATGGCCCACATTCCCAAAACGATACTTAATCAAATTCCATAACATATTTATTCACAAAAGAACCACTTTCAATTAATAAAATGTTCCACGATGTTATCTTAAGTTAATTAGAGTAAATAAACTTAAACTAGGAAGCCACGTAGTCTTAAACAAGCAAAAGACAAAATTCCAGAACAGGCGGGCGGGCGGGCGCCTGGAAGGGGTCAGGCGGGCGCTCATTCCAGCAGAAGGTTGGCAACGGGAAAAAGGGCAGGTAGGTGGGCGCCTGGCTCAAGTCGGGCGGGCGCCTGGTCTGCCTTCAGGCCGGGAAACAGAGCTGGGTTTCGCCATTTTCGAACCAAAACCAAATTTCTCACAAATCAACACTCCCAACTTGATCCCCAAAGTACCCAAACAACATCTAACTTAAAAGGGACCTAAATAACACCATTTATCAACCAAAACTAAGATTGAAATCCAACATTCATAACAATCACCATTTTTAACCAAAAACCAAAATAAATTCCAAATAAATCCCAAACTCAATCAAACATCAAATATAACAACTAAAGCATTATATAAACATGAAATGAACATTTTAGCATAAAAATGGGGGAAAAGCAACTTACTTGAGATTTCTCAAAGATGACGGAATTCAAATATTTTTGGTTCTACGCGATCCTATCGACGATCTAAACACATTTCATAAAATGAGCACTAAGAAATAGAGGGAGGAAGATGATCAAAATGGAGGAAGAATGAGAGGAAGAACTTACCCTTTTTCAAAACTATGGAGAGAGAGAGATTGAGTGTGTGCTGGGAAATGAGGGAGAGGGTGAGGGAGAAGAGGGGAGTAGGGAGGGAGTAGGAGAAAGATTATTTAAAAACTTACACTTATGCCCCCTCACTCTACTAACAAATAACCCAATTAACCCCTCTAACCAATAATTCCCTACTACCCACTTAACACAATGTCAACCAAATAATGCTAGACACAAATTAATATTATGAGATATAAAATGCGCACATAAATATTTAAATCAAATAAATAAATAAATAAATAATTATTTATCAATAAAATAGAGACGGGTTTTCGGGTCGTGACATGCTCTCAATCTGGCAGAGTTTGCACACAAAAATGATTTTCTCCCCCCTGAAATGATCATCCAGGGGTCCAATTTATAGGGACTGAGGGTGCCCAAACCATCCGTACGGATTGGCCCCTCTCGTGTCCAAACCATACGTACGGTTCAGCATGGCGAGCTTCTGGATTTTTCCAATTTTAATTCCAGAGTAGTCCTGGAATTTTAGGTTTATCTTAGTGAGGTCCCAGCCTATCAGTTTATCCCTGAATAGTGCTAAGAATTCCTCTAAAGTTGTTAATTTCATATTGGGGTACTTACAGAGCCCCTCGGCAACGTTGCTTTGGAAAAGCGGGGTTGTCGATAAAAATAAGCATTCCAATCTGATGGGAGGACGGTTTGACCGATTTGGTTGCGTGGCTGAACCTAGGGGTATAGGATTCCTATGTATCCCGTTTGCGGGGAATCAAGCCTAACGTAGTTCGGAAGGGGTGAGAAACTTTAAGGCTACTCAAACCTAAGGGGTAGGTGGATATCTGTCATCCTCTCCTAGGGGAACAGGCATGACTCTCGGCGGGTTAGAGGCGGGATTTGGTCAACTTGGCTCTACGGAGAGGGTTGACGGGCATGACTCTCGGTGGGTCAGAGGCGGGATTCGGTTAACTTGGCTCTATGGAGAGGGTTGACGGGCATGACTCTCGGAGGGTCAGAGGCGGATTTGGTCAACTTGGCTCCATGGAGAGGGTTGACTACAAGGAGACGGGCATGACTCTCGGTGGGTCAGAGGCGGGATTTGGTCAAGTTGGCTCTATAGAGAGGGTTGACGGGCAAACTGGTCTTACGTCCTACTAAGGACGGCCGGGGACAAAGGCTTTAACCTAAAATGACCTCTCTGGGTCAAGGCTTCGCTTGGGTCAACTCCACCTTTGGGGAGTTTGATGGGAAAACTGGTCTTACGTCCCACTAAAGACGGCCTGGACAAGGGTCTCAACCTATAATGACCATTATGGGTCAAGGTTTGACTTGGGTCAACTCCACCTTTGGGGAGTTTGACGGGAAAACTGGTCTTACGTCCCACTAAGGACGGCTGGGACAAGGGTCTCAACCTATAATGACCATTATGGGTCAAGGTTTGACTTGGGTTAACTCCACCTTTGGGGAGTTTGACGGGAAAACTGGTCTTATGTCCCACTAAGGATGGCCGGGATTTGGGTTCTCTTAACCTAAAATGACCACTCTGGGGGACTAAGGTTTTCTTAACCTAAAATGACCACTCTGGGGGACTAAGGTTTTACTGGGCTTAAGTCAAGGACTGCCTAAAATGTTCGCTAAGGCAACATTTTTCACAATGGGGACCGCCTAAGTATGTTCACTTAGGGGATAAAGTTTTACTGGGCTTATGTCAAGGACTGCCTAAGTATGTTCGCTAAGGCAACATCTTTCACAATGTGTTACTGAGCTTATGTTAAGGACTGCCTAAAATGTTCGCTAAGGCAACATCTTTCACAATGTGTTACTGGGCTTATGTCAAGGACTGCCTAATTTTTTTTTTCACACTAGTCAAACAAAGCAATGGGCTTACGTCGCGTGGGGACCTGTTAGTACCCGATCTGAAAATGAGTTTATTAGGGCTTTCCCAAATATACAAGGACTTTATGGGAATTAGAAACCTTGCAAAGACTTGTCCCGAATTCCCAAAAATAGCTCAATGTTCTAGAAAACATTAAATATGGACATTTAGGGTTGCCTTGTATAAACAGTAAAACCCTATCTTGAATTTCAAGTCAGCGCGCAACGATGGCCACGCAGCCACTTTCGCCGCCGCCCTCAATATTGGCCACGCGGCCACTTTCGCCGCCGCCCTCAATATTGGCCACGCGGCCACATCCTCCCCGGATGATCTGGACCATCAGATCTTCCCCTCAGTTTACTATATAAACCAATCTCATGCTATTGGTTTAGGGGGATCCGAATTTGAGAGTTCTTAAACACAATTTTGCTCTCTAATTAGCATTCAAACCTCCAAGAAGATCAAGGTTTATTTCTTGCCAACATAGGTAAGTTTTCTAACTTATTTCTTCACGTTCTTGCATTATTTCTAATGTAGATCTTTAATATTCATGTTCTTGCATGTTTGTTCATAGTTTCTTCATATGCTTCGCATGTTCATTCATATGTTCATATATGTTCTTCATATGTTCATCGTGTTCATAGATTAAAACCTTATTTATGCTATATTTAGGGTTGCGATCTTCATGTTTGCATGTTATTTCATAGCCGATGATGATCGAGGGTTCATCAACCCGAGGATGATCTAGGAACTACTTCTAAACCCTAATCTTTAGGTAATTCCCCCCTCATTATGCATGATCCCGATTCTTCTGCCTATTCTAAATTCTTCTCGAACTACGCTGACCTGAGCTTCTCACATTGAGAGGAACGTAGGCAATCTTCGGATCCGGTCTCAAACACTAACATACTACTAACACATTCATCATGATAGAAAGACCGATCATTCGGGCAATAGGAGTGATAACGTTCAATATTCTTCTCTTGTTGTAATTTGACCCCCGAACCCATTAACATGCTTTTCTCATTGTTAGACCCACTAAGTTTGAAAAAGTTTCAAAGCAGTCCCCACCTCAAACCCATTAACATGCTTTTATCAAGTCTCTGCTTGGAGAGAATGCGACTGAATGATTTCACCTTTCCCTTTGACCCCCAAGGTCAACTTTATCAACCTCCCGGTTCGGTCCAAAATATACACAACCCACCTCGAGTCAATTTTCTTTCTCTTCTCTCTTCCCCCATATTTCTACTCCTGACTTCTTCACTCACAATTGATCAAAACATTTATTAATTTGAGGCTACTTGTTTACCAATTAACTATAACTCATTAACTAATCAACGAGGTCCATTCTCGAGCAATTAAATGAGAATCTTGAATAAAACAATTTTCAAATGTCTCGACAAGTCTTCCGTTCTACAATCTAGGAAAGAGCTAAACACTTACTTTCTGTCAAGCAGGGGCTTCCTCCCTTTTGTACATATATACACTCAGTTGCCTAAAGAGTCAAAATGTGAGTACTATTTCTCTCTCTCTTACTCTCCCCAAAATGCCCCCGCATGTTTTCAAACAATTCTTTTTTCCTTTTTTGAGTCGACTGAATGATTTCAAAAAAAAAAAAAAAAAAAAAAAATGATGACGCAAAAGAGATGCCCGCTAGATTGAAAACCCGCAAGGGCGGTCTAGGCAGAAAAAAGGGTGCGTCTCAAAGGAGGTAGGATACCCCACTCTACGCCCTTATCGAACTGGGGCTTCCCCAACAGAATGGGTCGACTATAGGGTTTTCTTAGAGAATATTGAGGCTTCGATAAGCACATACTTAGAAGAAGGGAATCCCTCATCATCAAGCTCGACGTTGAATTTCTCAAAGGAGGAAGGGTACCCGCTCACCAAATTAGAGAATCCCCGATGGAATGGGTCGACTTTGTGGTTTCCCAAAGATTACCGAGGCTTCAACAAGGATGTACTTGGAAGATGGAAACCCCTCATCGTCAAACTCGGCACGTGACAAACTCTTTGAATTGGTTAGAATCATAATTAATTATAAAGCATCTTTATAAAGTCATAACACTTTCAAAAGTTTTCTCTTCCACGACACTTTTTTTATAAACCCGCACTCTCGGTCTCCACAAAATTTGTATAAACCTCCTCGGTCCACTTTGAGACCCATCTTTGTGATTCTTGAACCGACTCGGTCCTTCACCTTATTTCCTACACAATAGGATACCCTTAGGTCCCAACCTACCTGGTTCAAAACCTTAGGTCCCAAGCCTACCCGGTCAGTCTTGCCTAAGTTACACCATAAATTCTCTAGGTCCCGAGCCTACCCGATCAGTCTTACCTAGGCCCCAAACCTACCCGGTGAGTCTTACCTAGGTTACATCATAACCTCTTAGTTCGACCTTCCGCAAGTTCGTAGCATGACCCCTTCGGCCTCAAACCGGTTCTACCCAAAAACTTCAGACCTTAAACCAGTTAACCAAAGCCAAATCCTTAGGGTGACCCATTAGGTCCCGAACCTACCGGTCCCCGAGCCTACCCGATCTCCTAGATCTCAAACCTACCAACACATACTCATCCTTACCTTGTCTAAGCAATAGCTCTCTTATCCTCCTAGATCCAACCTCTTAGGTCTACTCAGTCCAACCTGATTGAGCGATCCTTTAGATCCCAAGACCACTCGAGTCTACCAATCGCCTATCTTTTAAGTCTCTAGCATATCCGATTCACACCTTAGGTCTCAACTCCTAAACCCTTTAGATCACAAAACTGTCTACCCTCTAAGTCTATAACCTTAGAGCTCGTCCCTTAGAATTCTTTAGCTCCCAAGCCTTCTCGGTCCAACCAAAACAATGCCATATACGCATACTGTCATACCCAAACCATGGCCCTGCCACTCTTAAACCTAGTGTCACTCCTTATCTTCAAAAGACTTCCTAGTCTGACCTTCAACCACTTAGGTCTCTAACCTACTTAATCCAAGCCGAGTCCAAACCTCGCCACCTACAAGGTCCACCCTTGAACTACATGGATCTCAAACATCGCTCCCCCAACGAGTCCAAATCTCAAACCTTGCTCAAGTACATAGGATCTCCTGCGCACCACGCCATGCCATAGGGATCTCAATACCCATCAGGTTAAAACCCGTGTCCTTAAACACCTTTGGTCCCATCCCTAACCTACCTTCGCAATTGCCAAACGATCTTAGTCACACGCATGACCTCTAAGACAAAATTAAGTCCTAAGCATACCCAATCCTGTTAGGTACCTATTGCACTCGAGCAAAGTCTTTGAGACTCAAGTCCATACCTATGCGCCAACATGGTCATATATCCAAACCCATTTCCCGCACCTATGGTTCGCACCTAGCCTAAACTTTCAAACACTCTAGGATCCAAGCCCGACATGCGTATTAGGTACTAGGATCATCCAATCCCAATCAGTTACTCCTTGGCCGACCTCAAGCCTGCTTGGTCCTAACCCATAACGCGGTTTCCCTAGGACAAAAGACTTACCCGCTTAAAAGCCTTATGTCCCAATGCTACCCTGCCTAGCCTTCGATCTCCTAGATCTCACGCCTACCATTCCATTAGGCCCCGGACTCCTTAACACATGTCTGAGTCTTACCCTAGCTAAACCCTAGCATTCTAGCCTAGGTCTAACCTATCGAGCCTATCCAGCCATGAGGTATCAAGCTCACCTGCCCCAAACCGCAACACCCTTAGACCTCAAACTTGCTCGGTCTAAACCAAGACAAACCTTCAAATGCTTTCGGTCTCTAAACCCTAGTCCCAAACCTAGGTAATCGCCTTCTCTCTAAAACCTAGCCTCAAGCCTAGGTGGTCACCTTCTATCCGAAGCCTAGCCTTAAGCCTAAGTAATCACATTCTCTCAACCTGGCCTCAAGCCGAGGTGGCCACATCCTCTACAAACCCTAGCCTCTAGCCTAGGAAGTCACATGCGCTCCGAACCCTAGCCACAAGCCTAGGTAGTCACCTTCTATCCGAAGCCTAGCCTTAAACCTAGGTAATCACATTCTCTCAACCCTAGCCTCAAGCCTAGGTGGCCACATTCTCTACAAACCCTAGCCTCTAGCCTAGGAAGTCACATGCGCTCCGAACCCTAGCCTCAAGCCTAGGTAATCACCTTCCCAAACCCTATCCTCAAGCCTAGGTAATCACATCTTCCCAAACCCTAGCCTCAAGCCTAGGTAGTCACATTCCCTCCAAACCCTAGCCTCGAGCCTAGGTAGTCGCATTCTCTCCAAACCCTAGCCCCAAGCCTAGGTAATTACATCCTTCCAAACCCTAGCCTAAAGACTAGGTAGCTACATCCTTCCTAAACCCTACCCTCGAGCCTAGGTAGTCACATTCCCTCCAAACCCTAGCCTCAAGCCTAGGTAGTCGACATTCTTTCCAAACCCAAGCCTCAAACTCAGGAAGTCGCGTCCTCCCCAAACCCTAGCCTCAAGCCTAGGTAGTCACATATCCTCTCTAAACCCTAGCCTTAATCCTAGGAAACCGCAACATCCTCTTTAACCCTAGCCCAAGTTCTAGGGAATTTCCAAAGCCCCGCATGCAACATCATTTCCAAATTTCCGAAACCCTAGTCTCGAAACCTAGGAAATTTACAATCTCAATCCCCCGTCTTATTGAACCCTAACCCAGAACCTAGGATACAATGCCCTGTCCAAAACTTAATCAACCCTAGCCTCAAGCCTAGGAAGCCGCATTCGCTCTAAACCCTAGCCTCGAGCCTAGGTAGTCGCATTCACTCCAAACCCTAGCCTCAAGCCTAGGTAGTCGCACTCTTTCTAAACCCTAGCCTCAAGCCTAGGTAGAAATTATCCTCTTTAAACTCTATCATCAAGCCTAGGATTCAACATTCCCTTCAAACCCTAGTCCTAGACCTAGGAAATTCCTTCACCTTAGTCTCAAAATATAGGAAGTTTACAGTCCTTAGCCTTAAAACCTAGCCCAAAGCCTAGGTTACCACGAACATTTCCAAGCCATAGTCACCAATCCCGGAAAATGGTGAACCCTAACATCAAGCTTAGTGGACATTCCACAAAAGCAATCCCTCTTCCCAACGGTCCATGGTCTCAAGCCTAAGAAGTCACAACCTTTCCAACTCCCAGCCTTATGTCTAAAAGCCAACGCCTTTGCAACCTCTGAGCCTACCACAACTCTAAGCCCTAGCCTCCTAGACCTAGGAAATTCCTAAACCCTAGTCCCAAACCTAGGAGAGTCATGGTCCTTAAACACCAGTTTCCAAACCCTTGTTCGAAACCCTAACATCTAGGAAGTTCCCAAACCTCAACCTTTCCAAGCCCTAGCACTAAGCCTAGGATAGAATACTCTCCTCATGCTTAATGAAACTCCTATCCCTAGCCTGTAAGCCTAGGAAACCCACAGTATCTCCAAGACATAATCTAAAGCCCAAGAAGCCGTGACACCTTTGGCATCCCTATCTCAAGATTAGGAGACCACCATCTTCCTTATTCCCTTTCCTTAAAAGAGCCTTAGGTCCTACCTCTAGGCAACCAAGAAAAATGTCCCTTACCTAACACCTTGGTCTCAATGGCTCGTAGCCTCATCCCCTCCTAAATTAGGATAAGCGGAACCCAGATCATGATTCCCATATTAGCAACTCCCCGAGAGTCCATCTCCTTTGCGTCTCCCTAAAGGTCATTTGCCCTTGTGACTCACCAAAGAGTCCCTTATGACTCCCCGAGAGTCTATCACCTTTGTGACTCCCCGAGAGTCCGTCACCCTTGGGACTCCCCGAGAGTCTATCACCTTTGTGACTCCCCGAGAGTTCATCCCGTTTGCGACTTCATAACAATCCATCATCTTTGCCTCCACATGAAAAATTTCAGTTTTACCCCTAGTACATTCCCCTTTGATTCATTTTAGGTGCCCTTAGCGCTGTTTTGACTGATATTCGATACCTTTGGGAACGGAAAGCCCTTAAAATTTCCATTCTTCACCAAATATTTGCTTAGGATTCGTATGATTGTAAAGACTTCGGCGCTTCTATGACATACGCATCCTAGATCGATCGGGATTGGCAGAAGCCTCGGCGTTTCTGTTTGCGAGAGATCCAACATCTATTATTTTAGCACTTCCTAATATTTGCTTAGGATTCGTATGGTTGTAGAGACTTTGGCGC
Source organism: Campanula takesimana (assembly GCA_026119855.1). NCBI lineage: Eukaryota > Viridiplantae > Streptophyta > Magnoliopsida > Asterales > Campanulaceae > Campanula > Campanula takesimana. The sequence goes on along the minus strand of JAOWBW010000449.1, from coordinate 153,120 downwards.
CTCTATGACATACGCATCCTAGATCGATCGTGATTGGCAGAAGCCTCGGCGTTTCTGTTCGCGAGAGATCCAGCATCTATTATTTTAGCATTTCCTAATATTTGCTTAGGATTCGTATAGTTGTAGAGACTTTGGCACCTCTATGACATACGCATCCTAGATCGATCGTGATTGGCAGAAGCCTCGGCGTTTCTGTTTGCGAGAGATCCAGCATCTATTATTTTAGCATTTCCCAATATTGCTTAGGATTCGTATGGTTGTAAAGACTTCGGTGCCTCTATGACATAGGGCATCCTAGATCGATCGCGATTGGCAGAAGCCTCGGCATTTCTGTTTGCGGAGATCCAGCATCTATTTTAGCATTTCCTAATATTTGCTTAGGATTCGTATGGTTGTAAAGACTTCGGCGCCTCTATGACATACGCATCCTAGATCGATCGCGATTGGTAGAAGCCTCGGCGTTTCTGTTTGCGGGAGATCCAGCATCTATTTTAGCATTTCCTAATATTTGCTTAGGATTCGTATGGTTGTAGAGACTTTGGCGCCTCTATGACATACGCATCCTAGATCGATCGTGATTGGCAGAAGCCTCGGCGTTTCTGTTTGCGAGAGATCCAGCATCTATTTTAGCATTTCCTAATATTTGCTTAGGATTCGTATGGTTGTAGAGACTTTGGAGCCTCTATGACATACGCATCCTAGATCGATCGCGATTGGCAGAAGCCTCGGCGTTTCTGTTTGCGAGAGATCCAGCATCTATTATTTTAGCACTTCCTAATATTTCTTAGGATTCGTATGGTTGTAGAGACTTTGGCGCCTCTATGACATACGCATCCTAGATCGATCGTGATTGGCAGAAGCCTCGGCGTTTCTGTTCGCGAGAGATCCAGAATCTATTATTTTAGCATTTCCTAATAGTTGCTTAGGATTCGTATAGTTGTAGAGACTTTGGCGCCTCTATGACATACGCATCCTAGATCGATCGTGATTGGCAGAAGCCTCGGCGTTTCTGTTTGCGAGAGATCCAGCATCTATTATTTTAGCATTTCCCAATATTTGCTTAGGATTCGTATGGTTGTAAAGACTTCGGCGCCTCTATGACATACGCATCCTAGATCGATCGTGATTGGCAGAAGCCTCGGCATTTCTGTTTGCGAGAGATCCAGCATCTATTTTAGCATTTCCTAATATTTGCTTAGGATTCGTATGGTTGTAGAGACTTTGGCGCCACTATGACATGCGCATCCTAGATCGATCGTGATTGGCAGAAGCCTCGGCGTTTCTGTTTGCGAGAGATCCAGCATCTATTTTAGCATTTCCTAATATTTTCTTAGGATTCGTATGGTTGTAGAGACTTTGGAGCCTCTATGACATACGCATCCTAGATCGATCGTGATTGGCAGAAGCATCGGCGTTTCTGTTTGCGTGAGATCCAGCATCTATTTTAGCATTTCCTAATATTTGCTTAGGATTCGTATGGTTGTAGAGACTTTGGCGCCTCCATGACATACGCATCCTAGATCGATCGTGATTGGCCGAAGCCTCGGCGTTTCTGTTTGCGAGAGATCCAGCATCTATTATTTTAGCATTTCCTAATATTTGCTTAGGATTCGTATAATTGTAGAGACTTTGGCGCCTCTATGACATACGCATCCTAGATCGATCGCGATTGGCAAAAGCCTCGGCGTTTCTGTTTACGAGAGATTCAGCATCTATTATTTTAGCATTTCCTAATATTTTCTTAGGCTTCGTATGGTTGTAGAGACTTTGGCGCCTCTATGACATACGCATCCTAGATCGATCGCGATTGGCAGAAGCCTCGGCGTTTCTGTTTGCGGGAGATCCAGCATCTATTTTAGGATTTCCTAATATTTGGTTAGGATTCGTATGGTTGTAAAGACTTCGGCGCCTCTATGACATACGCATCCTAGATCGATCGCGATTGGCAGAAGCCTCGGCGTTTCTGTTTGCGGGAGATCCAGCATCTATTTTAGCATTTCCTAATATTTGCTTAGGATTCGTATGGTTGTAGAGACTTTGGCGCCTCTATGACATACGCATCCTAGATCGATCGTGATTGGCAGAAGCCTCGGCGTTTCTGTTTGCGAGAGATCCAGCATCTATTATTTTAGCATTTCCCAATATTTGCTTAGGATTCGTATGGTTGTAAAGACTTCGGCGCCTCTATGACATACGCATCCTAGATCGATCGTGATTGGCAGAAGCCTCGGCATTTCTGTTTGCGAGAGATCCAGTATCTATTTTAGCATTTCCTAATATTTGCTTAGGATTCGTATTGTTGTAGAGACTTTGGCGCCTCTATGACATACGCATCCTAGATCGATCGTGATTGGCAGAAGCCTCGGCGTTTCTGTTTGCGAGAGATCCAGCATCTATTTTAGCATTTCCTAATATTTGCTTAGTATTCGTATGGTTGTAGAGACTTTGGCGCCTCTATGACATACGCATCCTAGATCGATCGTGATTAGCAGAAGCCTCGGCGTTTCTGTTGGCGAGAGATCCAGCATCTATTATTTTAGCATTTCCTAATATTTGCTTAGGATTCGTATGGTTGTAGAGACTTTGGCGCCTCTATGACATACGTATCCTTGATCAATCGTGATTGGCAGGAGCCTCGGCGTTTCTGTTTGTGAGAGATGCAGCATCTATTATTAGGATTCGTATGATTGTAGAGACTTCGGCGCCTCTATGACATACGTATTCTTGATCAATCACGATTGGCAGAAGCCTCGGCGTTTCTGTTTGCGAGAGATCCAGCACCTATTATTAGGATTCGTATGATTGTAGAGACTTCGGTGCCTCTATGACATACGTATCCTTGTTCGATCGTGGTTGGCAGAAGCCTCGGCGTTTCGTTAGCACAATCGGCAGGAGCCCTGGCGATCCTGATTGCGTTTACCATTCCATCTTGGGATTATTTAGACAACGTAATCTTTATTTTTCCCAAATGACTTCATTTCCTAACGAATGTTCGTTCTTCATACAGGATAGGGCCTGTAGGTTTATTATCCCTAGCAGAAGTCCGATGGCTCGCTTTTCCCTAATCGCTCTGAACTACGACCGGCTTGATTCCTCGGAGGATACGTAGGAAACCTGAAAAGGTCCAGCCACCCGACCAACATGGTCATCTCTCATCCCCAGCAGAGTCGCCACTGTGAATACGTGTGTTTGAATTTGAGAATATTCATAGTAACATTAAAATTATGAGAGTCGCCACGCCGTTTTAATTATAGCCAAAACATTAAGAAAAAGCATGTTTAATGGGTTCGGGGGTCAAATTACAACAAGAGAAGAATATTGAACGTTATCACTCCTATTGCCCGAATGATCGGTCTTTCTATCATGATGAATGTGTTAGTAGTGTGTTAGTGTTTGAGACCGGATCCTAGTACCTAATACGCATGTCGGGCTTGGATCCTAGAGTGTTTGAAAGTTTAGGCTAGGTGCGAACCGTAGGTGCAGGAAATGGTTTTGGATATATGACCATGTTGGCGCTTTAGGTAAAGGGATTGAGTGTCCAAGACTTTGCTTGAGTACAATAGGTACCTTAAGTTGGATTGGGTATGCTTTGGTCTCACGTGACCAAGCTCGTTCGGCGATTGCAAAGGTGGGTTTGGTATGGGACTAAAGGTGTTAAGCGCATGATTTTTGACTGGACGGGTTTTGATATCTTTATGGCATATCACGGTACGCGGGAGGTCCTATGCGTTCGAGCACGTTTGAGGTTTGGACTCGTGGGGAAGAAAGGTTTGAGATCCATGGAGTTCAAGGGTGGACCTTGTAGGTGGTGAGGTTTAGACTCGGCTCGGATTAAGTAGGTTAGAGACCTAAGTGGTTGAAGGTCAGACTAGGAAGTCTTTTGAAGCTAAGGAGTGACACTAGGTTTAAGAGTGGCAGGGCCATGGTTTGGGTATGACAGTATGCGTAGATGGCATTGTTTTGGTTGGACCAAGCAGGCTTGGGAACTAAAGAGTTCTAAGGGTCGACATCTAAGGTTATAGACCTAGAGGGTAGACAGTTTTGTGATCTAAAGGGTTTAGGAGTTGAGACCTAAGGTGTGAATCGGATATGCTAGAGACCTATAAGGTAGGTGTTTGGCGGCCTTGCATGGACTTGGGATCTAAGGGATAGTTCAATAGGTTAGACTGGGTAGACCTAAGAGGTTGGACCTAAGAGGATAGGGGAGACATAGTCTGGACAAGGTAAGGATGAATATATATTGGTAGGTTTGGGATCTAAGAGATCAGGTAGACTCGAGACCAGTAGGTTCGGGACCTAATGGGTCATTCTAAGGATTTGGATTCGGTAGACTGGCTTAAGGCTTGAGGTTTTGGGTAAGACTGGTTTGAGGCTTTTAGGAGTCCCGCTACTAACTTATGGAGGGTCGAGCTAAGGGTTATGGTGTAACCTATGTAAGACTGACCGGGTAGGTGCGGGACCTAAGGTTTTGAATCAAGTCAGATTGGGACGTAAGGGTATCCTATTGTGTAGGTAATAGGGTGAAGGACCGAGTCGGTTCAAGAATCACAAAGATGGTCTCAGAGTGGACCGAGGAGGTTTATACAAATTTTGTGGAGACCGAGAGTGCGGGTTTATAAACAAAGTGTCGTGGAAGAGAAAACTTTTGAAAGTGTTATGACTTTATAAAGATGCCTTATAATTAATTATGATTCTAATCAATCCAAATAGGTCGTCGGGTGCCGAGTTTGACGATGAGGGGTGCCCTTCTTCTAAGTGTATCCTTGTTGACGCCTCGTTATTTTCTGGGAAAACCACATAGTCGACCCATTCTGTTGGGGAAGCCCCAGTCCGATAAGGGTGTAGAGCGGGGTATCCTACCTCCTTTAAGACGCACCCTTTTTTCTGCCTAGACCGCCCTTGCGGGTTTTCAATCTAGCGGGCATCTCTTTTGCGTCATCATTTTTTATTTTTTTTATTTTTTTTTTGAAATCATTCAGTCGACTCAAAAAAGGAAAAAAGAATTGTTTGAAAGCATGCGGGGACATTTTGGGGAGAGTAAGAGGGAGAGAGATAGTACTCACATTTTGACTCTTTGGGCAACTGAGTGTATATATGTACAAATGGTGGGAAGCCCCTGCTTGACAGAAAGTAAGTGTTTAGCTCTTTCCTAGATTGTAGAACGGAAGACTTGTCGAGACATTTGAAAATTATTTTATTCAAGATTCTCATTTGATTGCTCGAGAATGGGCCTCGTTGATTAGTTATGCATCTTAAGTAGTCTCAAAATAATAAATGTTTTGATCAATTGTGAGTGAAGAAGTCAGGAGTAGAAATATGGGGCAGAGAGAAGAGAAGGAAAATTGGCTACGAGGTGGGTTGTGTATATTTTGGACCGGACCCTAAGGTTGCCTACGTTCTCCTCAAGGTGAGGAGCTCAGGTCCGCGTAGTTCGGGGATGACCCGCTTGACGATGGTGTTGGGTTTCAGTGGGTATGTGTGGAGGAAAGAAAGGAAAGAAAGTTGGCCCAAGGTAGGTTATGTTTGGCTTTGAGTGGTCGCCCGGTTGACGATGAAGTTGGGTTTTGAGTTTAGGGTGTGAGGTTCGTTTGAGGTGAGTTGTTCTTTGTAGCTCATTGCGGTGGATTACTCCTTTGTAGTTGTTGCAGTGGATTGCTCCATCGTAGTTATCATGGGTTGCTGCCGTTTATCTACTTTGTAAGGAAAGAAAGGAAAATAGAACATTTGAGGTGAAAAGAAAATGAGACTTTTACTTTTCTATGGTGATAGCCCCTTCTATTTTTCTTTATTTTTTTTTATTTTATCTCTTTGTGCACACCCTTTTTTTTTGCCTAGGCCGCCCTTTCGGGTTTTCAACCTAGCGGGCTTCTTTTTGTGCGATGCTCTAACTTTTGCCTAGGTCGGCCATTTGGGTTTCATCCTAGCGAGCCATATTTTTTTTTATATTTGTACATGAAACATTGGGCAAGACAAGCCCCTAGTTTGCTTTCGCCTCTCTCGATTGTGAGGTAGCTTCCTTATAGTTCAAGCGGCCTTTTGCTGGCGGCGGGCATCCTAGCCCCTTGATTTTCACCGGTAGAGCTCCAATGGATTATCACGTGCACCAATGAATGACTTCGTGCACTTGTCTTATATTTGCGATGGAATACGGACAGCCCCAGTGTAACGGCATGTAGTACTCATGATGGGAACAAACCAACCCTTTAAATTGTGGCAGCATGGATGTCTATTTGATGATGAGCAACCGCAGTCCATTCCTTTGTCACGACCTTATAAAAAGGGGTCTAATGGTGGGATGAGAGGCGTATGAGGATAGTGTATGGAGAAGGTGTATATAGAGAGTGTACATGAAGTGTGTACAAGGGGTGAGTGTATAGAGAGGGTGTATGGGGGTAGAATGTAGAGAGAAGGGAAAGTGATTCGTTCATCCCAATTGATCGAAGCATTTGTTATTTTGAGATTAATCGTTTACTTAGTTATGTGAATGGTTTGTGGGTCCATTTACCTTTTAATGAGTCGTCATTAATGAGTAAGATTAAGATTAATTCATCATATAAAGATATAGCAATCAAGCGAAAATGGTGAATAAGACAATTTTCATGAAATCGATATATGCAAGCTTATGTCTCAAGTCTAGAGAGAAAAGAAAAGAAATAAAGACCTTTTTATTGGAACTAAAAGATTTAAACTGACTAGTCCGGGGTGGACTTTTACATAAAGAAACAAAATCGTCCAAGGTGGACTTTTGACTAAGGACACTCTAGAACCTACGAAGACTGAATGACCCTTTTCTTTTCTTTTATTTAAAGGAGGTAGCCCCAATTTCCTCTTTTGCCCATGCCCATGTATTCCGTTGGCGGGTGATGGCTCCGCTGTCAATGAGGCTTTGAATCTTTCTCCTCAATTGGACGCAATCTTCGGTGTCATGCCCAATGTACTGGTGGTATGGCAGTGTTTGGAGGTATCCAAGCATTGCTTCACCCTACTTGGTTCATAGTTGATCAAAGGAGACAACTTGCCGGCTTGAACTAGACTTTTGAAGAGTTTGGCTAACGGCATACCTAAGTCATCGAATTCGCGCTCGTCCTTCCTTTCACGAACTGTCTTTGAGGGTGATTTAGGTACCGGCACCCCTTGTTGATGAGTAGTCATAGGAGGCATCCCGACGGGGACAGTCTGTGGCGGCCCGTACATTTGAGGAGCGTACGGGTGTTGACATTGAGCAAGAGGGAGAACTCGACTGAGGTAATCATAAACGCCACGAGTGTCAGACAAATGGCGCCTCTCGATATCTCTTAGGGTCTTATGCATCTCCTTCTGAAAGTGTGTTGCTTGCTCATTGAGAATGGCCTTAAAGTGGATTGCTTGTTCATCGAGGATGGCTTCGAAGTGGGATGCTTGCTTACTGAGAGCAGTACCGGTGTAGAGGATTGTCTCGGGATCTTGGGTAGCAACTTCAGTTGCAACTTCGATGTTCCTTGCAGCCGACATGATGCAGAACTCTATGTCATGAAAGAATTAGATTCGTATTTAATGATAAGGCATCGTTATAAGAATCATTTTTGGAAAAAGAGTCGGTCTCCACATTTTTGAAATGCATTTTGGTAAAAAATTGAAAGTTTGACCGGGCCGAAGTTGCCTACGTTCCCCTTATCATGAGGGAGAGGTCTCACACAATAAGAGGCTCAGGTCGCCGTAGTTCGAGTCAAGTTAGACTTTTAAAAAGAGGTGAGAGATGACCATAGGGGTCAAAAAGAGGGAGATGACTCGGTCTTTAGTCAAGCGTGGGTGAGGAAGACCTATAGGAATCAGGTAAGTTTTGACTTAAGGTTTGACCTAAATTTGACCTAAGGTTTGAGACAAGAAATGGTTCAAGCTAGGATGCGACGATAATGGTGGGTTGACCTAGATGGGTAAAGGATAGGTCGACCTAAATGAGAAGGGTTGGATTGACCTATACGGTGAACGAATCAAGATAGCGGGTTGTAGCGATTTGCCTATGGGATGATCTAAGCGGGATAGACATGGTTTGACCTAAGCGGGTCTAAGGTTGACCTATTCGGGTTGGTGGACTAAGGAAGGTTGGAGATTGACCTAGATGGATCCAAGATAGGTAAGTCGACCTAAGCGGGTCACGGGTTGACCTTGACGGGTCAAAGGTGAAGGGGTAGTTTTAACCTAAGACGGACAAGTTGGACCTAAACGGGTTAACCTAGGTTGGTCTGGACGACGGTGGGTCAAATAATGACCTAGGTGGGCCAAGATGACGGTTCGACCTAAGGGGGTTAGGACCAAAGGTAATTGGGTTCACCTATGGAATCAAAGATTGACCTAAGAGGTCGAAAACGGATAAGGTTGACCAAGGAGTCCAAGTTTGACCTAAGAGGTCGAAGGTGATTAAGTTGACCTAGGGGGTCAAAGGTTGACCGAAGAGGTCGGAGGTGGATAAAGTTGACCTAGGCGGTCAAGGGTTGACCTAAGAGATCGAGGGGTGACCTAAGAGGTCGAGGGTGATAAGGTTGACCTAGGAGGTCATGGGTAGACCTAAGAGGTCAAAGGCGGATAAAGTTGACCTAGGCGGTCAAGGGTAGACCTAAGAGGTCGAGGGGTGACCTAAGAGGTTGAAGGTGATAGGGTTGACCTAGGAGGTCAAGGGTTGACTTAAGGGGTCTGAGGTGATAAGGTTGACCTAGGTGGTCAAGGTTGACCTAAGAGGTCGGAGGTTGAAAAAGTTGACCTAGGGGTCAAAGGTGATAAGGTTGACCTAGGAGGTCAAGGGTTGACCTAAGAGGTCGAAGGTGATTGGGTTGACCTAGGAGGTCAAAGGTTGACTTAAGAGGTCAACGGGTGATAATGTTGACCGAGGGGGTCTAAGGTTGACCTAAGAGGTCAAAGGTGATAAGGTTGACCTAGGAGGATGAGTTTGACCTAAGGGGTCAAAGGTTGACCTAAGAGGTCAAAGATGATTAAGTTGACCTAGGGGGTCAAAGGTTGACCTAAGAGGTCGAAGGCGGATGAGGTTGACCTAGGGGTCAAGGGTAGACCTAAGAGGTCAAAGATGATAAAGTTTACCTAGGGGGTTAAATGTGATAAGGTTGTCCTAGGAGGTCAAGGGTTGACCTAAGAGGTCGAAGGTATCAAGTTTGACCTAGGGGGTCAAAGGTGATAAGGTTGACCTAAGGGGTCAGAGGTGGTCAAGGGTTGACCTAAGAGGTCGGAGGTGATAAGGTTGACCTAGGAGGTCAAGGGTTGACCTAAGAGGTCGGAGGCGGATAAAGTTGACCTAGGTGGTCAAGGGTTGACCTAAGAGGTCAAAGGTGGATGAGGTGACCTAGGCGGTCAAGGGTTAACCTAAGAGGTCAAAGGTGGATGAGGTTGACCTAGGAGGTCAAAGGTTGGGAAGGTTGACCTAGGCGGTCGAAGGTGACCTAGGAGGTCAAAGGTAGATCAAGTTGTCCTAAGAGGCCAAAGGATGGTGGGATTTTGACCAAAGCGGGTCGAGATGAAGGGTAGACCCAAATGGGTCGCAATGATGGGTAGGTAACCTAGATAGGCCAAGATGAGGAATTTTGATAGATGGCCCAAGGGGTGAACGATGGACCTTGGAGGTCGCCTAGATGCAATGCGCATTTTATTTAACGAAAAGTTTTGCATTTATTTACATCCTAAATGGGTGGTCCGAGGAGTGTCCTAATCTCTATGTGTGGGTTGACACGGGTTAGGTAAAAGGTTCCCACCGCTCGCGGAACGTACACTGTGAGTGGAGTAGACGAGTGACTCGAAAAGAGGGCGGCAGTAGCGCACAAATTCCTGCACATCGAATACTCCGGGTAATGGGGACCTGTGCAGTGCTGACACGGACTAGTGGTAGTGTGTGGTAAAAACTAATTCTTTTTTTAGGGAGAAAAGAGAGAAGTTTTAATGTTAGGATGATGCCAATGCAATGCATGAGAAGGAAAATAATGTACAAGGGAGCATAGCAGAGTTTTGTTTGACCCTAATACTAAGGCGAGAATAACAAAGGTACATGGTACAAGGTACAAGGTACGAGTATTGACATGGCGGAGTGCGCGGGTGCATGTGTAAACATGGCTTAACTGTAGGGGGCACGTGAAAACATGGCAAGTGTGCATGTGTAAACATGGCGGGTGTGTGCATGTGTAAACATGGCGGGGTGTGCATGTGTAAACATGGCGGGTGTGTGCATGTGTAAACATGGCAGGTGTGTGCATGTGTAAACATGGCAAGTGTGCATGTGTAAACATGGCAGGTGTGTGCATGCGTAAACATGGCAGGTGTGTGCATGCGTAAACATGGCAAGTGTGTGCATGTGTAAACATGGCAAGTGTGTGTGAGGTGCACGTGTAAACATGGCAAGTGTGTGCATGTGTAAACATGGTAAGTGTGTGCATGTGTAAACATGGCAAGTGTCATGATGTAAACGAAAGTTAGACCCACTAAGTTTGAAAAAGTTTCAAAGCAGTCCCCAGCAGAGTCGCCACTGTGAATACGTGTGTTTGAATTTGAGAATATTCATAGTAACATTAAATTTATGAGAGTCGCCACGCCGTTTTAATTAAAGCCAAAACATTGAGAAAAAGCATGTTTAATGGGTTCGGGGGTCAAATTACAACAAGAGAAGAATATTGAACGTTATCACTCCTATTGCCCGAATGATCGGTCTTTCTATCATGATGAATGTGTTAGTAGTGTGTTAGTGTTTGAGACCGGATCCGAAGATTGCCTATGTTCCTCTCAATGTGAGAAGCTCAGGTCAGCGTAGTTCGAGAGAATTAGAATAGGCAGAAGAATCGGGATCATGCATAATGAGGGGGGAATTACCTAAAGATTAGGTTTAGAAGTAGTTCCTAGATCATCCTTGGGTCGATGAACCCTAGATCATTATCGGCTATGAAATAACATGCAAACATGAAGATCGCAACCCTAAATATAGCATAAATAAGGTTTTAATCTATGAACACGATGAACATATGAAGAACATATATGAACATATGAATGAACATTCGAAGCATATGAAGAAACTATGAACAAACATGCAAGAACATGAATATTAAAGATCTACATTAGAAATAATGCAAGAACGTGAAGAAATAAGTTAGAAAACTTACCTATGTTGGCAAGAAATAAACCTTGATCTTCTTGGAGGTTTGAATGCTAATTAGAGAGCAAAATTGTGTTTAAGAACTCTCAAATTCGGATCCCCCTAAACCAATAGCATGAGATTGGTTTATATAGTACACTGAGGGGAAGATCTGATGGTCCAGATCATCCGGGGCGGATGTGGCCGCGTGGCCAATATTGAGGGCGGCGCGAAAGTGGCCGCGTGGCCATCGTTGCGCGCTGACTTGAAATTCAAGCTAGGGTTTTACTGTTCATACAAGGCAACCCTAAATGTCCATATTTAATGTTTTCTAGAACATTGAGCTATTTTTGGGAATCCGGGACAAGTCTTTGCAAGGTTTCTAATTCCTATAAAGTCCTTGTATATTTGGGAAAGCCCTAATAAACTCATTTTCAGATCGGGTACTAACAGTAATTTGAGGCTACTTGTTTACCAATTATTCACAGTGGCGACTCCGCTGGGGACTGCTTTGAAACTTTTTCAAACTTAGTGGGTCTAACTTTCGTCACATCATGATGCTTGCCATGTTTACACATGCACACACTTTCCATGTTTACACATGCACCCTACACACACCTGCCATGTATACACATGCACCCTACACACACCTGCCATGTTTACACATGCACCCTACACACACCTGCCATGTTTACACATGCACCCTACACACACTTGCCATGTTTATACATGCACACACTTGCCATGTTTACACATGCACCCTACACACACCTGCCATGTTTGCACATGCACCCTACACACACTTGCCATGTTTACACATGCACACACACACACTTGCCATGTTTACACATGCACACACTTGCCATGTTTATACATGCACCTCACATACTTGCCATGTTTACACATGAACCCGTGCACCCCTCAATGTTAATACTTGTACCTTGTACCATGTACCCTTGTTATCTTCGCTTTAGTATTAGGGTCAAACAAAACTCTGCTATGCTCCCTTGTACGTTATTTTCCTTCTCCTGCATTGCATTGCATAGAATATTCAAACATTCAAAACTTCTCTCTTTTCTCCTTAAAAAGAATTAGTTTCTTGCCACACACTACCACTAGTCCGTGTCAGCACTGCACAGGTCCCTACTACCCGGAGTATTCGATGTGCAGGAATTTGTGCGCTACTGCCTCACATTTTTTGAGTCACTCGTCTACTCCACTCACCGTGTACGATCCGCGAGCGGTGGGAACCTTTAACCTAACCCGTGTCAACCCACACATAGAGATTAGGACACTCCTCGGACCACCCATTTAGGATGTAAATAAATGCAAAACTTTTCGCAAAATAAAATGTGCATTGCATCTAGGCGACCTCTAAGGTCCATCGCTCATCCGTTGGGCCATCATTGCGATCCATCTGGGTCTACCCTTCATCTCGACCCGCTCTGGCTAAAATCCCACCATCCTTTGGCCTCTTAGGACAATCTTATCTACCTTTGACCTCCTAGGTCAAACTTTGACCGCCTAGGTCAACCTTCCCAACCTTTGACCTCCTAGGTCAACCTTACCAACCTTTGATCTCTTAGGTCTGCCCTTGACCCCCTAGGTCAACATTATCAACCTCCGACCTCTTAGGTCAACCCTTGACCTCCTAGGTCAACCTTATCACCTTCGACCTCTTAGGTCACCCCTCGACCTCTTAGGTCAACCTTAACCCCTTAGGTCAACCTCATCCGCCTTTGACCTCGTAGGTCAACCTTTGACCCCATAGTCATTCTCATCTGCCTTTGGCCCCATAGGTCAAACCTTGGACCCCTTAGGTCAACTTTATCACCCTTCGATCTCTTAGGTCAACCTTTGACCACTTAGGTCAACTTATCCGCCTTTGACCTCTGAGGTCAACCTTTGACCCCCTCGGTCAACATTATCACCCGTTGACCTCTTAGGTCAACCTTTGACCTCCTAGGTCAACCCAATCATCTTCGACCTCTTAGGTCAAACTTGGACTCCTAGGCCAACCTTATCCATTTTCGACCTCTTAGGTCAATCTTTGATTCCATAGGTGAACCCAATTACCTTTGGTCCTAACCCGCTTAGGTCAAACCGTCATCTTGACCCACCGTCGTCCAGACCAACCTAGGTCAAACCGTTTAGGTACACACACCATCCTTGACCCATTTAGGTCAACCTGCCCGTCTTAGGTTAAACTACCCCTTCACCTTTGACCCGCCAAGGTCACCCCGTGACCCGCTTAGGTCGACTTACCTATCTTGGATCCATCTAGGTCAATCTACAACCTTCCTTAGTCCACCAACCTGAATAGGACAACCTTAGACCCGCCTAGGTCAAACCATGTCTATCCCGCTTAGATCATCCCATAGGCAAACCGCTACAACCCGCTATCTTGATTCCTTCACCATATACGTCAATCCAACCCTTCTCATTTAGGTCGACCTATCTTGGATCCATCTAGGTCAACCCACCATTATCGTCGCATCCTAGCTTGAACCATTTCTTGTCTCAAACCTTAGGTTAAACCTTAGGTCAAATTTAGGTCAAACCTTAAGTCAAACCTTACCCGATTCCCATAGGTCTTCCTCACCAAGGACCGAGTCATCTCCCTCTTTTGACCCCCCCAAGGGTCACTCTTTATCTAAAAAATATCCAGACTTTTACAAATTGACCCTATGGTCGTCTCTCTTTAAATATCTATCTTGATTCGAACTACGGCGACCTGAGCCTCTTATTGTGTGGGACCTCTCCCCCATGATAAGAGAAACGTAGGCAACTTCGGCCCGGTCAAACTTTCAATTTTTTACCAAAATGCATTTCAAAAATGTGGAGACCCGACTCTTTTCCAAAAAATTTTTATAACGATGCCTTATCATTAAATACGAATCTAATTTAATTCAACTAAGAGGCTTAATTCTTTCATGACAAAGAGTTCTACATCATGTCGACTGCAAGGAACATCGAAGTTGCAACTGAAGCTGCTATCCAAGATCCCGAGACAATCCTCTACACCGGTACTGCTCTCAGTAAGCAAGCATCCCACTTCGAAGACATCCTCGATGAACAAGCAATCCACTTTAAGGCCATTCTCAACGATCAAGCAACACACTTTCAGAAGGAGATGCATACGACCCTAAGAAATATCGAGAGGCGCCATTTGTCTGAAATTCGTGGCGTTTATGATTACCTCAGCCGAGTTCTCCCTCTTGCTTAATGTCAACACCCGTACGCTCCTCAAATGTACAGGCGGCCACAGACTTTCCCCGTCGGGATGCCTCCTATGACTACTCATCAACAAGGGGTACCGGTACCTAAATCACCCTCAAAGACAGTTCGTGAAAGGATGGACGAGCGCGAATTCGACGACTTAGGTATGCCGTTAGTCAAACTCTTCAAAAGTCTAGTTCAAGCCGGCAAGTTGTCTCCTTTGATCAACTATGAACCAAGTAGGGTGAAGGAATGCTTGGATCCCTCAAAACACTGCCAATACCACCAGTACATTGGGCATGACACCGAAGATTGCGTCCATTGAGGAGAAAGATTCAAAGCCTCATTGACAGCGGAGCCATCACCCGCCAACGGAATACATGGGCATGGGCAAAAGAGGAAATTGGGGCTACCTCCTTTAAATAAAAGAAAAGAAAAGGGTCATTCAGTCTTCGTAGGTTCTAGAGTGTCCTTAGTCAAAAGTCCACCTTGGACGATTTTTGTTTCTTTATGTAAAAGTCCACCCTGGACTAGTCAGTTTAAATCTTTTAGTTCCAATAAAAAGGTCTTTATTTCTTGTCTTTTCTCTCTAGACTTGAGACATAAGCTTGCATATATCAATTTCATGAAAATTGTCTTATTCACCATTTTCGCTTGATTGCTATATCTTTATATGATGAATTAATTTTAATCTTACTCATTAATGACGACTCATTAAAAGGTAAATGGACCCACAAACCATTCACATAACTAAGTAAACGATTAATCTCAAAATAACAAATGCTTCGATCAATTGGGATGAACGAATCACTTTCCCTTCTCTCTACATTCTACCCCCATACACTCTCTCTATACACTCACCCCTTGTACACACTTCATGTACACTCTCTATATACACCTTCTCCCATACACTATCCTCATACGCCTCTCATCCCACCATTAGACCCCTTTTTATAAGGTCGTGACAAAGGAATGGACTGCGGTTGCTCATCATCAAATAGACATCCATGCTGGCACAATTTAAAGGGTTGGTTTGTTCCCATCATGAGTACTACATGCCGTTACACTGGGGCTGTCCGTATTCCATCGCAAATATAAGACAAGTGCACGAAGTCATTCATTGGTGCACGTGATAATCCAATGGAGCTCTACCGGTGAAAATCAAGGGGCTAGGATGCCCGCCGCCAGCAAAAGGCCGCTTGAACTATAAGGAAGCTACCTCACAATCGAGAGAGGCGAAAGCAAACTAGGGGCTTGTCTTGCCCAATGTTTCATGTACAAATATAAAAAAATATGGCTCGCTAGGATGAAACCCAAAAGGGCGACCTAGGCAAAAGTTAGAGCATCGCACAAAAAGAAGCCCGCTAGGTTGAAAACCCGAAAGGGCGGCCTAGGCAAAAAAAAAGGGTGTGCACAAAGAGATAAAATAAAATAAAAAATAAAGAAAAATAGAAGGGGCTATCACCATAGAAAAGTAAAAGTCTCATTTTCTTTTCACCTCAAATGTTCTATTTTCCTTTCTTTCCTTACAAAGTAGATAAACGGCAGCAACCCATGATAACTACGATGGAGCAATCCACTGCAACAACTACAAAGGAGTAATCCACCGCAATGAGCTACAAAGAACAACTCACCTCAAACGAACCTCACACCCTAAACTCAAAACCGAACTTCATCGTCAACCGGGCGACCACTCAAAGCCAAACATAACCTACCTTGGGCCAACTTTCTTTCCTTTCTTTCCTCCCACACATACCCACTGAAACCCGACACCATCGTCAAGCGGGTCATACCCGAACTACGCGGACCTGAGCTGCTCACCTTGAGGAGAACGTAGGCAACCTTAGGGTCGGTCCAAAATATACACAACCCACCTCGTAGCCAATTTTCCTTCTCTTCTCTCTTGCTCCATATTTCTACTCCTGACTTCTTCACTCACAATTGATCAAAACATTTATTATTTTGAGACTACTTAAGATGCATAACTAATCAACGAGGCCCATTCTCGAGCAATCAAATGAGAATCTTGAATAAAATAATTTTCAAATGTCTCGACAAGTCTTCCGTTCTACAATCTAGGAAAGGCTAAACACTACTTTTTGTCAAGCAGGGGCTTCCCACCATTTGTACATATATACACTCAGTTGCCCAAAGAGTCAAAATGTGAGTACTATCTCTCTCCCTCTTACTCTCCCCAAAATGCCCCCGCATGCTTTACAAACAATTCTTTTTTCCTTTTTTGAGTCGACTGAATGATTTCAAAAAAAAAAAAAAAAAAAAAAAAAAATGATGACGCAAAAGAGATGCCCGCTAGATTGAAAACCCGCAAGGGCGGTCTAGGCAGAAAAAGGGTGCGTCTTAAAGGAGGTAGGATACCCCGCTCTACACCCTTATCGGACTGGGGCTTCCCCAACAGAATGGGTCGACTATGTGGTTTCCCAGAAAATACCGAGGCGTCAACAAGGATACACTTAGAAGAAGGGCACCCCTCATCGTCAAACTCGGCACGCGATGACCTATTTGGATTGATTAGAATCATAATTAATTATAAGGCATCTTTATAAAGTCATAACACTTTCAAAGTTTTCTCTCCACGACACTTTGTTTATAAACCCGCACTCTCGGTCTCCACAAAATTTGTATAAACCTCCTCGGTCCACTCTGAGACCCATCTTTGTGATTCTTGAACCGACTCGGTCCTTCAACCTATTACCTACACAATAGGATACCCTTACGTCCCAATCTGACTTGATTCAAAACCTTAGGTCCCGCACCTACCCGGTCAGTCTTACATAGGTTACACCATAACCCCTTAGCTCGACCCTCCATAAGTTAGTAGCGGGACTCCTAAAAGCCTCAAACCAGTCTTACCCAAAACCTCAAGCCTTAAGCCAGTCTACCGAATCCAAATCCTTAGAATGACCCATTAGGTCCCGAACCTACTGGTCTCGAGTCTACCTGATCTCTTAGATCCCAAACCTACCAATATATATTCATCCTTACCTTGTCCAGACTATGTCTCCCCTATCCTCTTAGGTCCAACCTCTTAGGTCTACCAGTCTAACCTATTGAACTATCCCTTAGATCCCAAGTCCATGCAAGGCCGCCAAACACCTACCTTATAGGTCTCTAGCATATCCGATTCACACCTTAGGTCTCAACTCCTAAACCCTTTAGATCACAAAACTGTCTACCCTCTAGGTCTATAACCTTAGATGTCGACCCTTAGAACTCTTTAGTTCCCAAGCCTGCTTGGTCCAACCAAAACAATGCCATCTACGCATACTGTCATACCCAAACCATGGCCCTGCCACTTTAAACCTAGTGTCACTCCTTAGCTTCAAAAGACTTCCTAGTCTGACCTTCAACCACTTAGGTCTCTAACCTACTTAATCTGAGCCGAGTCTAAACCTCACCACCTACAAGGTCCACCCTTGAACTCCATGGATCTCAAACCTTTCTTCCCCACGAGTCCAAACCTCAAACGTGCTCGAACGCATAGGACCTCCCGTGTACCGTGATATGCCATAAAGATATCAAAACCCGTCCAGTCAAAAATCATGCGCTTAACACCTTTAGTCCCATACCAAACCCACCTTTGCAATCGCCGAACGAGCTTGGTCACGCGAGACCAAAGCATACCCAATCCAACTTAAGGTACCTATTGTACTCAAGCAAAGTCTTGGACACTCAATCCCTTTACCTAAAGCACCAACATGGTCATATATCCAAAACCATTTCCTGCACCTACGGTTCGCACCTAGCTAAACTTTCAAATACTCTAGGATCCAAGCCCGACATGCGTATTAGGTACTAGGATCATCCAATCCCAATCCATTGCTCCTTGGCCAACCTCAAGCCTGCTTGGTCCTAATCCATAACGCGGTTTCTCTAGGACAAAAGACTTACCCGCTTGAAAACCTTATGTCCCAACGCTACCCTTCTAGCCTTCAATCTCCTAGATCTCACGCCCTACCATTCCATTAGGCCCCGGTCTCCTTACACATGTCTGAGTCTTACCCTAGCTAAACCCTATAACTTTAGCCTAGGTCTAATCTATCGAGCCTATCCAGCCACGAGGTATCAAGCTCATTTGCCCCAAACCGCAACACTCTTAGACCTCAAACTTGCTCGGTCTAAACCAAGACAAACCTTCAAATGCTTTCGGTCTCCAAACCCTAGCCTTGATCCTAGGTAGCTACACCCTTCCTAAACCCTAGCCTCAAGCCTAGGTGGTCATATCATTCTCTCTGAACTCTAGCCTCAAGCCTAGGTAATTACATCCTTCCTAAACCCTAGCCCCAAGCCTAGGTAATTACATCCTTCCAAACCCTGGCCTAAAGCTAGGAAGTTACATCCTTCTTAAACCCTAGCCTCGATCCTAGGTAGCCACATCCTTCCAAACCCTAGCCTCAAGCCTAGGTAGTCACCTTCTATCCGAAGCCTAGCCCCAAGCCTAGGTATTACATCCTTCCAAACCCTAGCCTAAAGCCTAGGAAGTTACATCCTTCTTAAACCCTAGCCTAAAGCCTAGGTAGCTACACCCTTCCTAAACCCTAGCCTTGATCCTAGGTAGTCACATATCCTATCTAAACCCTAGCCTTAAGCCTAGGAAACCACAACATCCCTTTAACCCTAGCCCAAATTCTAGGGAATTTCCAACCCCGTATGCAACATCATTTCCAAATTCCCGAAACCCTAGTCTCGAAACCTAGGAAATTTACAATCTTAATCCCCCGTCTTATTGAAACCTTAACCCAAAACCTAGGATACAATGCCCTGTCCAAAACTTAATCAACCCTAGCCTCAGGCCTAGGAAGCCTCATTCGCTCTAAACCCTAGCCTCGAGCCTAGGTAGTCGCATTCGCTCTAACCCTAGCCTCTAACCTAGGTAGTCGCACTCTTTCTAAAACCCTAGCCTCAAGCCTAGGTAGAAATTATCCTCTTTAAACTCTATCATCAAGCCTAGGATTCAACATTCCCTTCAAACCCTAGTCCTAGACCTAGGAATTCCTTCACCTTAGTCTCAAAATATAGGAAGTTTACAGTCCTTAGCCTTAAAACCTAGCCCAAAGCCTAGGGTACCACGAACATTTCCAAGCCATAGTCACCAATCCCGAAAAAATGGTGAACCCTAACATCAATCTTAGTGGACCTTCCACAAAAGCAATCCCTCTTCCCACGGTCCATAGTCTCAAGCCTAAGAAGTCACAACCTTTCCAACTCCCAGCCTTATGTCTAAAAGCCAACGCCTTTGCAACCTCTGAGCCTACCACAACTCCAAGCCCTAGCCTCCTAGACCTAGGAAATTCCTAAACCCTAGTCCCAAACCTAGGAGAGTCATGGTCCTTAAACACCAGTTTCCAAACCCTTGTTCGAAACCCTAACATCTAGGAAGTTCCCAAACCTCAACCTTTCCAAGCCCTAGCACTAAGCCTAGGATAGAATACTCTCCTCATGCTTAAATAAACTCCTATCCCTAGCCTGTAAGCCTAGGAAACCCACAGTATCTCCAAGACATAATCTAAAGCCCAAGAAACCGTGACATCTTTGGCATCCCTATCTCAAGATTAGGAGACCACCATCTTCTTATTCCCTTTCCTTAAAGGAGCCTTAGGTCCTACCTCTAGGCAACCAGAAAAATTTCCCTTACCTAACACCTTGGTCTCAATGGCTCGTAGCCTCATCCCCTCCTAAATTAGGACAAGCGGAACCCAGATCATGTTTCCCATATTAAAAACTCCCCGAGAGTCCATCTCCTTCGCGTCTCCCTAAAGGTCATTTGCCCTTGTGACTCAACAAAGAGTCCCTTGTGACTCCCCGAGAGTCTATCACCTTTGTGACTCCCCAAAAGTCCGTCACCCTTGGGACTCCCCGAGAGTCTATCACCTTTGTGACTCCCCGAGAGTTCATCCCGTTTGCGACTTCATAACAATCCATCATCTTTGCCTCAACATGCAAAATTTCAGTTTTACCCCTAGTACATTCCCCTTTGATTCATTTTAGGTGCCCTTAGCGCTGTTTTGACTGATATTAGATACCTTTGGGAACGGAAGCCCCTTAAATTTCCATTCTTCACCAATATTTGCTTAGGATTCGTATGGTTGTAGAGACTTCGGCGCCTCTATGATATACGCATCCTAGATCGATCGCGATTGGAAGAAGCCTCGGCGTTTCTATTTGCGGGAGATCCAGCATCTATTTTAGCATTTCCTAATATTTGCTTAGGATTCGTATGGTTGTAGAGACTTTGGCGCTCTATGACATACGCATCCTAGATCGATCGGGATTGGCAGAAGCCTCGGCGTTTCTGTTTGCGAGAGATCCAGCATCTATTATTTTAGCATTTCCTAATATTTGCTTATGATTCGTATGGTTTGTAGAGACTTTGGCGCCTCTATTACAATATCGCATCTAGATCGATCGTGATTGGCAGAAGCCTCGGCTTTTCTGTTTTGCGGGAGATCCAGTATCTATTTTAGCATTTCCTAATATTTGACTTAGGATTCGTATGGTTGTAGAGACTTTGGCGCCTCTATGACATACGCATCCTAGATCGATCGTGATTGGCAGAAGCCTCGGCGTTTCTGTTTACGAGAGATCCAACATCTATTATTTTAGCATTTCCTAATATTTGCTTAGGATTCGTATGGTTGTAGAGACTTTGGCGCCTCTATGACATACGCATCCTAGATCGATCGTGATTGGCAGAAGCCTCGGCGTTTATGTTTGCGAGAGATCCAGCATCTATTTTAGCATTTCCTAATATTTTCTTAGGATTCGTATGGTTGTAGAGACTTTGGCGCCTCTATGACATACGCATCCTAGATCGATCGTGATTGGCAGAAGCCTCGGAGTTTCTGTTTGCGAGAGATCCAGCATCTATTTTAGCATTTCCTAATATTTGCTTAGGATTCGTATGGTTGTAGAGACTTTGGCGCCTCTATGACATACGCATCCTAGATCGATCGTGATTGGCAGAAGCCTCGGCGTTTCTATTTGCGAGAGACCCAGCATCTATTATTTTAGCATTTCTTAATATTTGCTTAGGATTCGTATGGTTTTGTAGAGACTTGGCGCCTCTATGACATACGCATCCTAGATCGATCGTGATTGGCAGAAGCCTCGGCGTTTCTGTTTGCGGGAGATCCAGCATCTATTTTAGCATTTCCTAATATTTGCTTAGGATTCGTATGGTTGTAGAGACTTTGGCGCCTCTATGACATACGCATCCTAGATCGATCGTGATTGGCAGAAGCCTCGGCGTTTCTGTTTGCGAGAGATCCAACATCTATTTTAGCATTTCCTAATATTTGCTTAGGATTCGTATGGTTGTAGAGACTTTGGCGCCTCTATGACATATGCATCCTAGATCGATCGTGATTGGCAGAAGCCTCGGCGTTTCTATTTACGAGAGATCCAACATCTATTATTTTAGCATTTCCTAATATTTGCTTAGGATTCGTATGGTTGTAGAGACTTTGGCGCCTCTATGACATACGCATCCTAGATCGATCGTGATTGGCAGAAGCCTCGGCGTTTCTGTTTGCGGGAGATCCAGCATCTATTTTAGCATTTCCTAATATTTGCTTAGATTCGTATGTTGTAGAGACTTTGGCTCTATGACATACACATCCTAGATCGATCGTGATTGGCAGAAGCCTCGGCGTTTCTGTTCGCGAGAGATCCAGCATCTATTATTTTAGCATTTCCTAATATTTGCTTAGGATTCGTATAGTTGTAGAGACTTTGGCGCCTCTATGACATACGCATCCTAGATCGATCGCGATTGGCAGAAGCCTCGGCGTTTCTGTTTGCGACAGGTCCAGCATTTATTATTAGGGTTCGTATGGTTGTAGAGACTTCGGCGCCTCTATGACATACGTATCCTTGATCAATCGTGATTGGCAGAAGCCTCGGTGTTTCTGTTTGCGAGAGATCCTGTACCTATTATTAGGATTCGTATGATTGTAGAGATTTCGGCGCCTCTATGACATACGTATCCTTGATCGATCGTGGTTGGCAGAAGCCTCGGCGTTTCGTTAGCACAATCGGCAGGAGCCCTGGCGATCCTGATTGCGTTTACCATTCCATCTTGGATTATTTAGACAACGTAATCTTTATTTTTCCCAAATGACTTCATTTCCTAACGAATGTTCGTTCTTCATACAGGATAGTGCCCGTAGGTTTATTATCCCTAGCAGAAGTCCGATGGCTCGCTTTTCCCTAATCGCTCTGAACTACGACCGGCTTGATTCCTCGGGGGATACGTAGGAAACCTGAAAAGGTCCAGCCACCCGACCAACATGGTCATCTCTCATCCCCAGCAAGTGCATTTTCCCCAGCAGAAAACGTTGTTCCCCATCAGAGGACAGTCCTTCCCAATTTCCCCATCAGATTTGAACTACGTTTGGCTTGATTCCCCCGCGGATACGTAGGTCGCCTGTCAAGGTCCAGCCGTTCCCTTACCTTTCCTGTTTTGAAACTCATGTTTCAGAACGGTTCCTATTTTTATCATCGACCCTCCATCGCCTTGCAAGAAGCGTCGCCGAGGGGCTACTGTTAGTACCCGATCTGAAAATGAGTTTATTAGGGCTTTCCCAAATATACAAGGACTTTATGGGAATTAGAAACCTTGCAAAGACTTGTCCTGGATTCCCAAAAATAGCTCAATGTTCTAGAAAACATTAAATATGGACATTTAGGGTTGCCTTGTATAAACAGTAAAACCCTAGCTTGAATTTCAAGTCAGCGCGCAACGATGGCCACGCGGCCACTTTCGCCGCCGCCCTCAATATTGGCCACGCGGCACTTTCGCCGCCGCCCTCAATCTTGGCCACGCGGCCACATCCGCTCCGGATGATCCTGACCGTCAGATCTCTCCATCAGTTTCCTATTTAAAGACCTCCCTTGCCTCATAATTGGGGGGATCCGAATTTGAGAGTTCTTAAACACAATTTTGCTCTCTAATTAGCATTCAAACCTCCAAGAAGATCAAGGTTTATTTCTTGCCAACATAGGTAAGTTTTCTAACTTATTTCTTCACGTTCTTGTATTATTTCTAATGTAGATCTTTAATATTCATGTTCTTGCATGTTTATTCATAGTTTCTTCATATGCTTCGCATGTTTATTTATATGTTCATATATGTTCTTCATATGTTCATCGTGTTCATAGATTAAAACCTTATTTATGCTATATTTAGGGTTGCGATCTTCATGTTTGCATGTTATTTCATAGCCGATGATGATCAAGGGTTCATCAACCCGAGGATGATCTAGGAACTACTTCTAAACCCTAATCTATAGGTAATTCCCCCCTCATTATGCATGATCCCGATTCTTCTGCCTATTCTAAATTCTTCTCGAACTACGCTGACCTGAGCTTCTCACATTGAGAGGAACGTAGGCAATCTTCGGATCCGGTCTCAAACACTAACACACTACTAACACATTCATCATGATAGAAAGACCGATCATTCGAGCAATAGGAGTGATAACGTCCAATATTCTTCTCTTGTTGTAATTTGACCCCCGAACCCATTAAACATGCTTTTTCTCAATGTTTTGGCTATAATTAAAACGGCGTGGCGACTCTCATAATTTTAATGTTGCAATGAATATCCCAAATTCAAACACACGTATTCACAGGTTGCACCATTCATTTATGGAAAAAGAACTACGATGACCTGAGCCCCTTAGTCCTATTTGTAAAAGGGGAACGTAGGCAGCCAATTATTGGTCCGGTCTCAAAAATAAATAAATTCAAATCCCATTTTGATCAAGAGGCTTCGTACAAATGTAAACATAGCCTTACAAAATGTCAAAGATAAGTAACCATTATCACTACAGTTAAGACACTTCTTTGATGATTTCAAGCACTGTCTACTCTCGACTCAAAATAACATGCTGAAAATACAAATAAAACACCTAAATAAACTAATGTGTCTGCAATGGCAATGGGTGGATACTTAGGACAGTAGGGCCATCAATGCTCCTCATCTTTCCACTTCTTCTTTTGACTCCTCCGGGTCTTCTTCCTCTTCACGTCAAAGATCTCAATTTCCCTCCTTCCCAGATCGGGAACTCTCCCGGTCTCCTCAATAAGCCCGGCTGCCCTCAAAGCCGTGTTGGTTGCAACCCGAGCTCGGAATTTCCCCATCCGTGCTTCAAGCCCAGGCACCACGGCCATTCTCCTCTCGGCCAGAACCTGATAATCCTCAATGATGTCTCCAGTATGGTTATGGCCACTCGCCATAGCCTCAGTCTCCCTCAAAGTCCTACTAACATCACAATCCTCTCCAAGAATGGCCTCACGCCTCTCCTCAATGAGCCTTTAAGTATGCCCCATAGTCTGTTCATACCAGTACAAGTACACCGTGCTCAGAACCATACTAGCTACGCCCCTGAGAAGCACCCGAGCCGGGAAGAGGCAATATGTCCACAACTGAGTAAAAAGTGAAATGATGGACAGACCCCACATGGACAGCAATAAAAAGGTCTCAGATGCTCTGGGTTGACACCCGTCCACTCCAATAATGGGGCCTGCAATAACCTAAACTACCTACGAACCAAGGAAGGGATGTAGAAGGATGATCCCAAAAGCCCCGGTACCTGAACATTAGGGGTACCATCCTGGTACTCTCTCACAGAGCCAATGCGCCAATGAGGAATCCACCAACGAATCTGCGAGGTTAGGAGACGAGCCATATAAGCCTCCCAATCACCCTGAGTGAAATCCAAAAGTATGCGCCTCAGAGAATAAGACCACGGCTTGTGTGACAAAGGAGCCTCGGGAACGGCCATCAACTTCTCTCTCAACCATATGGTAAGAAGGGAAGGACTACTGCTGCGCATAAAACCATCACCCAAGGATAAACGGACCATGCCATGAAGAGTCTCACCTAAAATCAAAGGGACAATATCCCTCCCCGCAAGGCATTCCTCAAGGATGCCCAGCAACACTCTATGGCAAGTACCCTTAGAACCAACCATGTAAAAAAAAGCAAGAACACACAACCCAAAGGCATTCCAAGAAGCCTCACCGTACGATCCATAAACTTTTCAGGAAGATCCGAAATGTCAACAAAAGTGTGGTCAAGGACCATACACTGAGCCTCTTCTAAAGGAATGTCGAGAAGAGAGACCAACCTTTCGATACACATTGTGTCATCAATCGAAGGAAGAGCAATGACCTCCGTGTCCACACCCCCCACTAAAGCCTTGAAATCCTCATAGGTCGGGGTGATCTCTTTATAGGAGAAACAATACACATGTCTCCTGATATCCCAAAAGGTCGCAGCGGCTCTCAAAAGCTCGAGGTCCGGGATGAACTCCTTGAGAGACCAGAAGGATTTGAGTCTAAACTTGGCTTGGAAAACGCCTTGTTCTCCCTCATGTGATACCGCATCCAAAGCCTAAGGTTGCCCTCAAAGCACTCTTGATCAATCTTAGACAATTTTGGTGGTTTCTCCATAAGAAAAGGCTCCATGGAAGAGAAAGCTTTCGAAATGAGAAGAAGAACTGCTTCTGGACTCCAAGTTAAGGCACTTAAGAAGATGACCATACCTGGAGCAAAATTCAATGCAAAAAGTACACCCACTTGGACAACCGTACGGATACTTTGTCCCCTGACACAATTAATGATTTCTTGTTGGAAGTTGGCTTTACAATCCCATCCATTAAAAACCCCATCCCAACCAAATCATAAATACCCGGATTTTTACCCTCCTTTGGCTCATGAAACATGTTATTGGACCTAGAAAAGAACTAGGCCCCTGCATAATGTGATCCCATTAAAAATGTGAAAAAAATCCTCGGCGGTCTTTGACGTAAGCCCATTGAATGTTGGAAAAATGTTCCGGTAGTCCTTAGTCGGACGTAAGACCAGTTTTCCCGTCAAACTCCCCAAAGATGGAGTTGACCCAAGCCTTGACCGAGAGTGGTCATTGTAGGTTGAAGCCTTTGTTCCCGACAGTCCTTAGTCGGACGTAAGAGCAGTTTTTCCCATCAAACTCCCCAAAGATGGAGTTGACCCAAGCCTTGACCCAGAGTGGTCATTGTAGGTTGAAGCCTTTGTTCCTGGTAGTCCTTAGTCAGACGTAAGACCAGTCTCCCCGTCAAACTCCCCAAAGATGGAGTTGACCCAAGCCTTAACCCAAAGTGGCCATTTGAAGTTAAAATCCCCCAGGCAGTCTTTGACGTAAGCCCATTAATAATTGTGAAAAAGCCTAGGCGGTCCTAGTATGACGTAATCCCATTGCCTTAGTAAAAGGTCCCGACTTCGACCAAATGAGAGTCAAGTCCTTCCTTTAATCAACCCTCCCCGTAGAGTCAAGTTGACCAAGTCCCGACTTTGACCAAATAAGAGTCAAGTTCATCCTTTAATCAACCCTCCCTATGAGTCAAGTTGACCAAGTCCCGACTTTAACCAAATGAGAGTCAAGTCCATCCTTTAGTCAACCCTCCTCGTACAGTCAAGTTGACCAAGTCCCGACTTTGACCAAATGAGAGTCAAGTCTATCCTTTAGTCAACCTTCCCCGTAGAGTCAGTTGACCAAGTCCCGACTTTGACCAAATGAGAGTCAAGTCCATCCTTTAGTCAACCCTCCCCATAGAGTCGAGTGACCAAATCCCGACTTTGACCAAATGAGAGTCAAGTCCGCCTCTAGGAGAGGATAATAGATATCCCCCTATGTCTTAGGAAAGGACGAAAGATGTCCAACTACCAATCTGTTTTAGGAGAGAATGATAGATATTCCCCTACGCTTTAGGAGGGGATGACAGATATCCCCCTTTCGGTTAGGCTACTGTCACAAAATCCCTTAGGTTTGAGACGCCAAGTTCCTCACCTGACCTTGATAGGTCACCTCTAGTTTGAGATGCTAAGTTCCTCACCCGACCTCAACGGTCACCCTTAGGTTTGAGACGCCAAGTTCCTCACCCGACCTCAACGGTCACCCTTAGGTTTGAGATGCCAAGTTCCTCACCCGACTTCAATGGTCACCCTTAGGTTTGAGACGCCAAGTTCCTCACCCGACCTCAACGGTCACCCTTAGGTTTGAGACGCCAAGTTCCTCACCCGACCTCAATGGTCACCCTTAGGTTTGAGACGCCAAGTTCCTCACCCGACTCAATGGTCACCCATAGGTTTGAAACGCCAAGTTCCTCACCCGACCTCAACGGTCACCCTTATATTTGAGTAGCCTTAGAATATCTCACCCCCCCCGCACTACGTTAAGCTTGATTCCCCGCAAAAATGGGGATACATAGGAATCCTATACCTTTAGGTCCATCCATGCAACCAAATCGGCCAAGCCGTCCTCCCATCATAGGCAGATTGGATGTTTTTTTTAGGTCGACAACCCCGCTTTCCTAAAGCGACGTTGCCGAGGGGCTCTGTAAGTACCCCAATCTGAACTGAAACCAGCTTAGAGGTATTCTTAGGACTATTCAGGGATAAACTGATAGACTAGGACCTCACTAGAACAAACCAAAACTCTAGGACTATCCTGGAATTAAAACTTAGAAAAATCCAGAAGCTCGCCCTGCTGAGTCGTACGGATAGTCTGAGTACTAGAAGGGCCCAACCGTACGGCTGGTTTGGGTGCCTTCAGTCCCTATAAATTGAGCCCTTGCTGATCATTTCAGGGGGGGAGAAAAATAGTTTTGAGAGCAAAAACTCTACTGAAATACGAGCAGAAACACAGTATTTGTGAGAATTGAGTGAAAGAGAGGAAGATATGCTAGAATCAAACATTGGTGAGGCCTCCTTCTCCCCCACCTCCTCTTCACTTATTTTTTAGCTTGTCCATGTTCTTATCTATGTAATGTCTTTACATTTCTTGAGCTATTATTAAATGGAACCAAGCCTTGAAATGATTCATGGTACCCTCATGCCTTGTGCATGATTAAGGGTTACAAACCAAAGATGATCAAGGCTTGTTATGATTAATGCAATTTACTTTTATGTCATTTACTTTATGTCATTTACTTTTATGTCATTTAATTTAATGTCTTTACTTTTGGCTTGGTGATCCATTGCACATTTGGAGAAAGCCATTGCACATTTATGATATTTATGTTTATGTTATGATAATCAAGTTTGGGTGGTAAAGCTTTGATCTTTACCCTCCAAACATTGATCTAAGTCCTAATAATGTCTCTTTGGATGATAAAGACTCAATATTTATTCATCCAAAGGTTGATTTTTGATTTTTCAAGACTTTGTCTTGGATGAATCATTCATTTGGAGGGTTAAAGTCTTAATCTTTAACCATCCAAATGGTTGTTTTGGCTCAAAGGCCATGTTCATCAACTTTGTTTTCTTTCCCCAATTATTGCCTTGATCATACCCAAAATCATGTGTTTTTGGTGTCCAATTGATGGTCAATGGCATAGGGATGATTGATATACATGTTTTGGTACCACAAAGTAATCTGAAAATATCACATTCTGTCCAGTTTCAGCAGGATGCTCTGTTTTTGCCTGAAACTGGACTGTTTCTGATAAATCTGTAAATTCCCAGGGCAGCTATCACCAACCGTATGGATGGTTTGTCCGGGGAATTGCTTTTCTCAGTTTTAATCCCATTCTGTCAAAACCTTTGCAAATAAACCCCTTTCTGTTAACTTTTCAACTGTTTCTGTTAAAAGTCAGTTTCTCCCATTTTAAAATACACACACACACTTGCATATTTTTTGTCAACAAACTTAGTGAGACTCGGTTTTTCCGAGGCGGATTGGGTGAACGATGAAAAGTTCTTCCCAAGACGTAACTTGACCTCCGAACTCATTTTCTCTAACCTTTTTCGTTAAAATTGGGTTTAAAATTAATTTAACGTGGCGACTTCATTTTTTGTGAACATAAAGTGCCGTGTTTGATTCTCGAGGGGAACTTTTCTGTGTTTTTCCCGCGGGTATCTTATACTCGGCAAGCCCATTTACTCTCTCAACGAAACTCGTTTCACGTGTGAGACTGTCTTACGGGGAAGCTCATTTACTCTTTCAATGAAACCCGTTTCACGTGTGAGACAATCTCACACAAGACTCCCTCTCTAATTTAGGGGTACAGGTAGGTCTGGATTGCCAAATCCGTAATATAAGTCGACAAAATAAAAGTTAGGAGAAAGTTTCGACTGCTAAATTGCAATTAGGTTAATGACAATTTAGACCCTAAAGTGATATACCACCCTTCCAAACGAACCTTGATGTTTTTTTTCCCGCCAGATCAGACCTAGATGTGAAAAATGTTGGCCAGATTTTTACGGAATTTGTTAGAAAAGTTAGTTAAGTACCATGCGCATGGCACGTGATTGACAAAATGGATGGATTTGTAATTGATATTATCTATTAAGGGCTTAAATGAAAATTTTGAAACTTAAGGGTTAAAAACTATAGATTAGGGGGGTCAAATAAATGTGAGTATTCTTCCATCTTCAACCTTCCACAACAACCCACCATCACTAAAATGTCCACCACCTGAAACCACCAAAGTACCACCACCACCACCACCACCATTAACAAAAGTAAACACAACACATAATTCATTCTTTTCACTTCATTTTTTCTAAATCCAAACAATAAATTAATTCTAATTAGCAATAAAACTACAAACCACATTGCTCCCAATTAAATCAATTCAGAGGAGCTCTCTGATGAGAAGAATTCATTCTTCTCACTCCACGAATCCGAAGAAATTAAGGATTTTTTCTTTTGAATTTCGGAGAAATTAAGGATTTTGAAGAGATCAGGGTTTTGGAATTTGGGGGGGAGTTGCGAACAAGGAGTAGTGAAATGGCAAGGCGATATGATCCAATTTCCAGGGATTTTAGAACAAGGAGGATGGTTTCAAATTTCTGGTTACACATTCCGATTTCTAGGTTGAGGGGACGAGGAGAGAAAGAAGATAAAGGAAGAGAGGAAGAGAGAAGAGGGGCACTGGAAGGGAGGAGAGAGGACACTCGGATGGCAAGATTTGATCGACGGTTGAATACGTGATATTTGGCCATGGCCTGTGCCGATGAACGAGAGGAAAGAGACAAAGGGCTGAGAATATGGGAAGGGAAAGTAACAAATCAGTTTAGGGTATTCGGACTTTGTATATACGTAGATTAAGGTTAGGTTAATTAGTGTAATTGTGAGTTAGTAAGAAAAAATTAATATAAATATTGATAAAAATAATTAGAAATAAGAATTACATACATTCCTCAAATAATTATGCTCTTATATATTTTTTTTCATTTTTATAATTATTATAATTTTTCTAATAAAAAAATAATTCTATTATTTAGAATAAAAAATATTTTTTTCTACCATTTTTAATAGGTGCACAAATATTGGTAATTTATTTTAAATGATAATTGTTTGATTTTCAACCCTACTAAATTTGAAATTTTTATTAAGCCCCTTAACAGAAATATCAACTTCAAACTACCCAAGTTCGTTAGTCACGTGCATGACACATGCTACTTAACTGATTTTTCTAACAAAAACCGTTAAAAAAGCCCTAACTGGCGAGTATTTTTCACATCAAGGTCTGATCTGATGGGAAAAAAAAAACATCAAGGTCCATTTAAATGGGTGATATATCACTTTATGGTTTAAATTGCGATTAACCCATTGCAATTTGACACAAAACAAAACAGGAAAATCTTCCGTTCTTTCCCCTTTAGGGTCTGCTCCCGAGTTTTTAAATGAGAGGAAAGAAATGAAAGAGAGAGAAGGGGAGGGGAAAGAAAGGGAGGGGAGGGAATTTAATTCTTTCCTATTGTGCTCCTGAGTTAGGAAGGAAACACTCAATTTTCTCTTCTCTTGCTCCAGAGTTTTGAGATGAAATGAAATGAAATAAAGCAAAAATTACATTTGTACCCTCATTTATAAATCAATGCTAATTAGGTTGTTCCAAGTAAAAAACGTTTGCTCATTTTCAGCCCTTTGGACATCCATCACATAGCAAACAAAATATGTTTATTCTGTCCCTATGTCATGATGGACTTAGCATGACCTTGACCTGAATGTGTTCCCCCTTTCATTGAAACACTTTCATCATCTTGGAGGTATTGCCCTGTATTGCGAGCAAGTAACAAAGTTTTCCATTCGTGAAATAGACTGAGAATAGAAAGTCTAAATCCTACCAAATAGCTTACATATGAACGATCAGCTGTAGTGAAAGCAGAACATACAAAGTACACAACTTCAATAAGAAAAATATTTAGCTAAAACCAAGCTTGCTACAACTCCTTCACTAATAAAGGTAGCAAGGCAGGCATATAAGGTGATCATTCTCATTTTTTTTACATCCGTCCCCAAAAAATGAGTAAAATCCAAAAATTTCAATCATAATCTCAAAAACTTCATAACAATTAAAACAAGTCTAATCCATAAAAGACCCTTTAAATATTCAGAACGGATAAATCATCTTCTCCAAATACGACAGACGTCCCGTTTTTGGATAACCAAATAGCTTTCTTGCCTTTTCCGGATTGTCGGTTAGGAACTCAAAGGCATCATCAAAAAACTGACTATCTACACCCATCTCCTGCAATGCCTCCATAATTTCTTCGGAAGAAATCACTCTAGGACGAAATTTTGCACTAGTTTCCATAATAACATCGGTGCTTCTTTCAATTGCGGTGGCAATTTTAGCAAGTGAACTTTTCATTACCTCTTCCATAGTTTCAGTCTTCTTCCTTTTTGAAGATGTAGAGATATTTTGAGAAGCTACTCGAGACGTCTGTGCATTGGGTAGAATCTCGACATCATCAACTTCTAACTCCACGGGAAAAGGTTTCAAGAACTCTTCATTTTGAGAGGCTAGAAAGTCGATATCGTCAATTGTTTCCGCAGTCTCCTCACGAACAGAGTTGGCTTTTGTTTGAACCCATCGACGCTTCTTTTCTTTAGCCGTTTCAGCACCTTCGCCAGTTGCTCTATCTTTAGCAAACAACTCTTCAAGCTCGTCGTACTTATTAATGGTTTTAGTCCTCCATTCCGCCGCTTCTGGCTTAGACTGTGACAATCAAACACACAGAAATAAATTAGTCTAAATTACACTTCAATATCATGATTTTATACGAGGGAGTTGAATAGCATACCTGAATAAGTATTTCCCAAACTTCGGGTTCAGCGTCCCATAACTTAGTATCAGAATTCCAAGCAAATCCGCTATTACTAGCACTTCTAAATATATCATAACATTTGCTAAAATTTTGCTTGATGGTTTTCAATCGATTCATTAAATGTTCCTTCTTAATATTTATTGAAGGAAACTTTTCATTCATTTCTTTTACCATATCTTTATAAGCAGAAGTTGTGAAAGTATCATCCTCGTGATTTCCTTCACGATGTTGAAATAACATGGCTTCAATGAATACATTGTCCATGTGAGTAGTCCAAATTAGCATTTCTCTTTTTGTTTTGGGTTCCTTCGATGGAAAAACTCATGTTGACTTCTACATAAAAACAATATATAAGGAACAAAAAAGTGTTGAATAGTTTACAGATTAGTTTAGTAAAAGGCACAATGATAATGATAATGATAATGGTAGACTTACACTAATGATATGAACTAACACTAATGACATTGCAGAAGGGTTTGAAGCTAGTTTTGAGCATCTGTTGTCTTTTCTGATGAAGAAAGCACCATAACTTAATGATATACTGTGTTGCTATTAACTCAAGTTAAATTCCTAATTCCTCCATCTCAGAAAGGTAAGCAAAATTGTTTATAATTATCTGTAACTACAATATTCATGAAAAAATTAAAGCTACATTTAAGTTATGAAATACTACTCCAAAGTTAGTTTCACTTTTTTTATTGTTACTCCCTCCGTCCCGGACTAAGGTTGTTAGTTTGACTTTAGTCTGGGACCAGAGGGAGTATGAGTAAACTTTGAGTAGTAATTTAACAACCAAAATACATTCAAAGTAGTAAGGGAAATCACTACAGTGTGTTAAGGGAGCCTATAATTCAAAAGTGACCCTTTACAGCTTCAGGATAAAACTGAAACTGTAAACATGTCAAATACTCCCTCCGTCCCAAAATGATTTTCTCATTTGCCATTTCTTATTGCCCCAAAATATTCTTCATATTTCTACATTTTAGGCTTAAACAAAATATGGCTAGTGAAACAAGTGTTCATATCCTTAAAAAGTTTGAATAGTCAATTGCGAAGATCATTTTGGGACAGAGGGAGTAGTAATCTCTCTATATATTAAAAGAGGTCATCCATGAGGTCATCCATGAATGGTGTTAAGCGCCAAAAATTTTGGCCCATTTTGAGTGGCAATTTTTGTAATTTGTATCTTATGCTTGGGCAAAGCTAAATGAGTATGTGAAAGTGTTGTTCACATGCTTTATTCAAACCCTATCACTTCCTCCTACCTCCTCATTTTTTTCTCTCATCTCTCTCTCTAAAACACACACACGCACTCTCTCTCTTCTCACCCAAATCTATCTGTTTTTTCCCATCTCCCCGACTACCGGCGCATCTTCGCCGGAGACACCTCTCCTCCTTCCTCCTGATTTTTCTCTCTTTCACACACACGCACACCTTTCTCTCTCAACTCCTTCTCTCTCTAACTCACTCTCTCCAACTGCCGACCATTCGTTCACGGCGTCCCTTCGTCGCCTCTCTTTTCCGGGGACACTCCTTCTTCTTCTCCGACGAGCTTCCTCATCTCAGACCGCTCTGATTTGGTCGGACAGATTCAGATTCAGATCATTCTCATTTCTTCCGGTCGTTGGTTCGGATATGTAGTTGCCGTCGTCGGTGTTTCTGTTGAAGACTGAAACCAAATCAAACACTATTATCTGAGTTTCAACAAATTCCACTTCAATTTTTCCCAATCCGCACAATAATAACAAGAAATAGTCCGAAAGCCATTGTTGTCGGAGTTCAAATTAATAAAAATTATTCTATCTGGGTTCTTGAAAAATCTGAGATATGGGTGTTGGCAAAGTGGGGATGTGACAGAAAGGGAATGGGGATGAGTGAATTGAGAGGGAGGCGATGAAAAGAGGAAGTGTGCAGGGGAATTCAATTTTCAGATCTGGAAGCCATTGTAGTCGGAGTTTCAATTTAGCCATTGTTATTGAGGTGGTTATAATGGCATTGAACCCTTTTAACCCAAAACAAGGATGGAATGGCGGTACTCAAGGGGCTTTCGAGAATGAATGACGTGAAAAAATTAGTATCAATTTAATCAACCTGTTTCACTTTAAATTAGTAAGCTCAAATTATTCTTTTAAAACGGTAAATATGTCAAGAATAAGGAGATGAGCATTTTTTTGGAGATGGAACGCAGATTTTAAGGCTTCAAATATGGAATTTACTTTTTAGTTGAAGTTTGTTAATTAGAAAAGTGTCTGAAAGTGGAGAGCATGAAAGTGGAGAGCATCTGTGCAAAAAATATTACTCACTCCGTCCCAAAATAAATGTCTAAAATGATTTCAAATTCGCTCTTTATCAATATTACATTTGATTTTTTTTTTAAATTCATTTTGAGACGGAGGTAGTGATTGAAATTTCATTTATTTGGGACGGAGGGAGTAGTAACCATTAGTTTGGGACGAAGTGAGTATTTAAGTTGATGTAACTACACAATTGCCACCATAAAAATTAAAATCAACTTAATGTAATGGGGCCTCAGTTTCTATGATAAATGTATTCTTAGTTCTTTTACCTGTTTTAACACTTGAAAACGGAATAGGGCTCACAATGAAATCTGAATTACGTATTTTGGGTTAGATTATATTATATTTTAGTTTATATATATATATATATATATATATATATATTCTATTAAATATATAATAAAAATATACTCGGTACACGGTATTCCAACCAAACTCATATTTGTGTACCGTGTACCAACCAAGAATGCGTTATCGGTACGGTAGTACCGTACCAAACTTTCGGTATACCAAACGCTTTGGTTCGGTAGGTACTCGGTGGTTGGTTTGGTTTAGTACAAATGGCCGCCCCTACTTCAAATTGGAGTCTAATTATATTTCAACCTTACTTGACCACTAATTACTTCATTTCTAATATTTGTCCACAAAAGTTATTAATTTGCCTTTTTCGGGTTTTAGTTTTATTAGTTTAATCGTTGTCATTAGTATTTTAGATTTATATTAACTAATATTATCGTAGTATGCTTCAAATAAACATTTTAGTAGTATATAAATGTGTAGTAATTTTATATATATCTTGAATTAATAAATAAATAAATAAAATTAGAATAACTATTATTTGAAACCGCTATTTTAAAAAGTATCGGTAGATGAATTTTTGTGTGTTACAATAATTTTTATTTATTTTAAATTAAATGGATTTTTTTTATCTTTGTTTTGATTTGTTTATGTTTTCGTGGTTGATTACAATATTTTAAAACGTCAAATGATAAGGAAACAAAGATGATCTTAAATTAGGGAGTTGATAGGGCGAATTTTAGGCTTCATAACACTCGAATTGTAGGATTTACGACTGTTTGAGGTTGGTTGTTGGTTAGGAAAAGTCAACAAGTAATGTTTTCTAATTTGTGCAATAAATGATGGGTGAATTGAATTACTTGATAAATTAAATTATTTATTTTTATCATATCTTTCTATTAGCAATTTGATTTTCTGTTAGCGATTTCATAAATATGAAGATTCATACTCTATCTGTCCCAGAAATATAGTCTCATTTTGATTTTTTATGGTCAACAAAAATAAACTTTGATCAAACATTGGTGTCAATCTAATCATCACAATAAAATTCTAAAACATGTTATTAATAAATCAATTAATGATTAATAAATTACAACTTTTAGAATTTCACTAGAATCATTAGATCGACACTAATGTTTGGTCAAAGTTCATTTTTGTTAACCATGAAAAGTCAAAATAAGACTATCTTTATGGGACAAATGAAGTATTATATGACTCGAATCATTTTTGTACTAGGGATTATCAGCAAGAGTATGAAGAAATTAAGGCTTTACAGTCATTGGGATTTCGAATCACTCCAACGGGGAGTTAGCTCCACCCCGATCCACCCAATGGCTCTGATCTCTCTACCTCGCCTATTTTTGTGTTCGACAGATGAGATGTGTCTGAGCTCGGTGGGATCCACAAAAAATTGAAGTGATTTCAGCCATAGAAATGATGAGCTCGCCTACGTGGATGAATGCACACCATATGATGGAGGGGTGGAACTAATTTGGGTGAAGTGGTTCCAGACCAGTCATTGTTGGTACATATGATACGAACCTACTACTTGAAATAAAATCAATTATGAAAGCTTCCAATCCATCAGCAAGAATACCCATCACATTGAAGGCTTTGGCTAATTGCATTCTATCAGTACAAAAGCCACAAACAACTGAACAAGCCCTTTGTTTCAGAACCAGTTCCATCGGTCTATCATGAAGTTAACATTGAAATGTTTTATCGTGGATTTAAGATAGGATTAAATAATAATTTGGTCCTTAAACTTGGAAATTTTTATTAGTTTGGTCCTTCATGAAATGATTTTATTAGTTTGGTCCCCTGTGATGGCTTTTTTTGCCAGTTTGCCCATTCCTTCAGTGACATTTTTCAAAATGCCGAATATACCCTTGAAACTAATGCTAATTTGTTCCCTAAACTTGACGCTTATATTAATTTGGTCCTCCGTGATGGATTTATATCTTAGTTTGCATCTTTTATTTATTTTTACTAATTTTATACTATTAAATTATATTTAAAAATTGTTTATAATGCGCTAAAAATAATTAATTAATTTTAAAAAAAATCGAGTCCATCAACCTTAAAATTAACTCTTTGATGGGTTTGTATGTTGACAAAGTTTATATGATCATTTTTAAAAAACACTGTAATAATATACCTTTAAAAAATATAGTGAGAGAAATAAAATATTTCAGTAAAAAATAATTCATGAAAGACCAAATTAAGTATTTAAAAATTAAAAGATGATGCCTTTAATCCATGAAGTTAATAATGAATTTCCTTTTTTGAATCCAAATTATTAAAAAAAAGTTTTAGTTTGAATGTAAATCGGTTGAATGAAATTGTTGAATTTATTAAGAAAATTATTTTTTACTGATATGTTTTATTTTTCTCACTACATTTTTAAAGGTATATTATTACGTACATTTTTAAAAATGATCATATAAACTTTGTCAACATACAAACCCATCAAAGAGTTAATTTTAAGGTTGAATAACTCGAAAAAAATAGAGGAGAAAAATATTTAAGATTCTTTTGAAATTAATTATTTTTAGCGCATTATAAACAATTTTAAATATAATTTAATAGTATAAAATTAGTAAAAATAAATAAACGAGGCAAACTAAGATATAAATCCATCATGGAGGACCAAATAATATAAGCGCCAAGTTTAGGGACCAAACTATCATTAGTTTCAGGGGTATATTCGAAAAATCTCACAGAAGGAATGGGCAAACTGGCAAAACAAGCCATTATAAGGGACCAAACTAATAAAATTTATTCTTGAAAGCCCAAACTAATAAAAATTGTCAAGTTTAGATACCAAATTATTGATTAATCCTTTAAGATATCATTTTTATGTTTTTTTTAATCATTTTATTATTCAGTTATGGAAGTTATCTCCTCTTTTCATTTTTTTCATTTATCAGATAACAGTATTTATGTGTTATATTTGTTTTTATTTTAAATGTTTTGATTGTGATTTTCACCATTAAAAATAATTACTTAATAATATATACTCCACCGTCCCATAACTATGTGCATAAAATGGTTTTTGCACGAGAATTAAGGGATGAATAGTAGTAGGTAGTTGTGAGTGTGAAAAGTGAAGTAAGAGAGAGAAAGTGGGGTAGGGAATAATAGGTTGATTAGTGTTGTGAGTTTAAAAGTAAAGTAAGAGAGAAAATGAATGTGATGAATAGTAAATATTCTTTGCTATTTTAGGAAAGTGTGACTTATCAATGGGACACCGAAAACGGCAATTTGTGGACATAGTTATTAGACGGAGGGAGTACAGTATATTGATAAAGTATATCCCGCCGTGCATCGCACGGGAGTACGGCTAGTTTTGATGTATACTAAAACAAAGACAAGTTTTCAGCAATTATAACATCAAGTATGGAACCCTAAGCAACCCACCCCAATAAAGACCAACCATAGAAGACCCTACGCTCTTATTAGTTTATGATACAGTATAAAAATCTCAACTAAATGTAGTGTAACCAAACCACTATAGCCTAATAAATTGCAAACAAAGCAGCATACTAACTTACTAGATCAATCCGATATCTATTTTCTAGACATGGTACAATCATGTATTGGAATTATGAGCACATAATTATAAAGAAAGGTGTTGTGTATGATTATTAATTTGAAGCAGTTCATGGACAATACATGTGAAAAAATATGTTTACATACCTGTTGTTCCATGGAGTTTTCGCGAAACAGAGAAATGAGAACTGAAGAGAGAGGGACGATAGGTTTACGCTAAAGTGTGATTTACATGGGATACGAAGGGACTGAGGAAGGGCAAAATTGGGTTTATAAAAAATATTCCCAGCTTTCAATTTCTTTCCTTCTATTTCTTCTCATTTTTTGGAAGACTAGCGGGTAACCCGTGCTCTGCACGGAAACCAATACTATGTCTTTTAACTATAGTTAACTAATATAGTAATCATCATTTTAACTAATACTATTAATAATAAAAATTAATCTATGTGATTACGATTATTATAATAACTATTATAATTAATTAATACCATTGATAGTAATAGTTAATATATACATTAATAGCAATGATTAGTCTATATAATAATAATTATTAATATAATTATTATAATAAAATAATATTATCAATAGTAATAGTTAATTGATATAGTAACTAATGTGATTAATTAATATTAAAAATTAATAATCTAACTTATATAATAACTATTATAATCAACTAATACTAATAATAGTAATAGTTAATGTATGTAGCCTATCATAGTTAACCAATACTATTAATAGTAAAAAATAACTTATAAAGTAACTATTATGGTTAACTAATACTATTAATAGTAATAATTAGCTATATAGTAACTATTATAGTTAACTAATACTATTAATAGTAATAGTTAACTAATAGTATAGTAGTAACTAATACTATTAATAGTAATATTTAACTATAATAGTAACTATTATAGTTAACTAATACTATTAATAGTAATATTTAACTTGTATTGTAACTAATATTGTTAACTAATACTATTAATAGTAATAGTTAACTAATATAGTTAACTATAATAGTAACTATTACTAATAAGAGTAATAGTTAACTATAATGGTTAACTATTATAGTTAACTATTACTAATAATAGTAATAGTTACTATAATAGTTAACTATTATAGTTACCCTTTTTAGTAACTATTATTATTAACTAATAGTATTAGCTAATGAAAAGAAAATGAAAAGTCACTTATTTATTAGTATGTTATTGATTTGGCTTCTCTAAATGCAAGCTTTCTCCATTGTTTGTCCACATGTCAATACCATAGCTCTTTTGGCCAACTTTAATATATACAAAGGGGAGAAAATCACCCAAATTTTCTTTTCTTTTCTCCACACTTCTTTCCTTGAAAAAACTCTGGAGCAGCCACTGGGAAGAAATTAAGAGCTTTGGACCCTAGGCCCCTTCATCCAAATCATAAACCCATAAGAACCCAAGCTGAGATGAAAATTCCAAATAAACCCAGAGCTAGTTAAAGGACAAAAATACCCTTACTGCCCAAGCCCACTCCTGCTCACCAATCATGCCCACATTCCAGCCCGGATCCCTCAGCCCAGTTCTGCTCTTATAATTAGACAATAAGTGTCAATTTTTTCACTTTTTCCAACTTTTAATAAAAAAATAAATAATATATTTTGGTCAAATCCGGTCAAACTCTTATAACTAACGTATAAGATCAGTTCTACTATTATAATTAGAGTATAAGTGTCAATTTTTTTCACTTTTTCCAACTTTTAATAAAAAAATAAATAATATTTTTTGGTCAAATCCGGTCAAACTCCCATAACTGACGTATAAGACAAGGTCTACTCTTATAATTAGATTATAAGACTCATTTTTTTCACTTTTTCCAACTTTTAATAAAAAAATAAAAAATATTTTTTGGTCAAATCCGGTCAAACTCTCATAACTGACGTATAAGACCTGCTCTACTCTTATAATTAGACTATAAGATTCAATTTTTTTCACTTTTTCCAACTTTTAATAAAAATAAATAAATAATATATTTTGGTCAAATCCGGTCAAACTCTCATAAATGACGTATAAGACAAGTTCTACTCTTATAATTAGAGTATAAGTGTAAAAAAAAATTTCACTTTTTCCAACTTTTAATAAAAAAATAAATAATATTTTTTGGTTAAATCCGGTCAAACTCTCATGACTGACGTATAAGACAAGTTCTACTCTTATAATTAGATTATAAGACCCATTTTTTTCACCTTTTCCAACTTTTAATAAAAAAATAAATAATATTTTTTAGTCAAATCCGGTTAAACTCTTATAACTGACGTATAAGATCAGTTCTACTCTTATAATTAGAGTATAAGTGTCAATTTTTTCACTTTTTCCAACTTTTAATAAAAAAATAAATAATATTTTTTGGTCAAATCCGGTCAAACTCTCATAACTGACGTATAAGACAAGTTCTACTCTTATAATTAGATTATAAGACTCATTTTTTCACTTTTTCCAACTTTTAATAAAAAAATAAACAGTATTTTTTCGTCAAATCCGGTCAAACTCTCATAACTGACGTATGAGACCTGCTCTACTCTTATAATTAGACTATAAGATTCAATTTTTTCACTTTGTCCAACTTTTAATAAAAAAATAAATATATTTTGGTCAAATCCGGTTAAACTCTCATAACTAACGTATAAGATCAGTTTTACTCTTATAATTAGAGTATAAGTGTCAATTTTTCTCACTGTTTCCAACTTTTAATAAAAAAATAAATAATATTTTTTGGTCAAATCCGGTCAAACTCTCATAACTGACGTATATGACAAGTTCTACTCATATAATTAGATTATAAGACTCATTTTTTTTCACTTTTTTCAACTTTTAATAAAAAAAATAAATAATATTTTTTAGTCAAATCAGGTCAAACTCTCATAAGTGACGTATAAGACCCGCTCTACTCTTATAATTAGACTATAAGAGTCATTTTTTTTACTTTTTCCAACTTTTAATAAAAAAAATAAATAATATATTTTGGTTAAATCCGGTCAAACTCCTATAACTAACGTATAAGATCAGTTCTACTCTTATAATTAGATTATAAGTGTCATTTTTGTTTCACTTTTCTAACTTTTAATAAAAAAAAAATAATACTTTTTGGTCAAATGTGGTCAAACTCTTATAAGTGACGTATAAGACTTGCTCTACTCTTATAATTAGAATATAAGAGTCATTTTTTTCACCTATTCCAACTTTTAATAAAAAAAATAAACAATATTTTTTGGTCAAATCCGGTCAAACTCTTATAAGTGACGTATAAGACCTACTATACTCTTAAAATTAGACTACAAGAGTCATTTTTTTCACTTTTTCCAACTTTCAATAAAAAAAAATTTTGTCAAAATCTGGTCAAACTCTTATAACCGACGTATAAACCCAGTTTTACTTTTATAGTCAAATCCGCTCAAACTCTTATAAACTCTTATAAGAGACGTATAAGAATAAGAGTCATTGTTTTTTGCACTTTTTCCATTTTTTTAATAAACATTAATAATGCCATATTTGTATTATTCCAACTATAGTAATATTACAAAAAATATCACAATGATATTCGTCTAAGCTCTTTTTTATCTTCAAAGCAAAAGCAAATCCAAGAATTAATCAACTAAATTGAATATACAGAGAGTCAAACTAAATTGAATATACAGAGAGTCAAATGGGTGTTTTCGTATATTATGCTTACCAAATTTCCACCCAATTTCAATCAATTTCTAGCCTTCACCATTAACTTCTAAACTCATATTCAATTATATCCGGCTATAACCATTGATGCCGACAAAGACCACATATCCAGATGAACACCGTTAACTCCGACAAAGATCACCATCGCCGATAGTCACCATTAACTCCGATGAAGACCACCATCACCGGCACAAGATCAAAACATCTCACAACGCCGGAGAAAACAATGGATCTGACCGGAGATGACGAAGACGAGAAAACGAGATATGTGGTTCGCCGAAAAATATCGACCATATCTGAGCAATATGAGACCAGATCTGAGGCGTGTTGTTGTTTCAAGTGCCGAGAGAGAATGAACAGGAGAGCAAGGAGTTGAAGAATCGCCGGAGAAATGAAAGACGCCTGTGAAGATGAAGGCCGCCATGGAAAATGGAAGTCGCTGGGGAAGATGACCAGAGAGGTGGCCGGAGCGGAGTACCATGACCGGAGACGGAGAACGTGAGGCCGGAGGTGCTGGCTCGGAGACGGCATGTGTGATGTCGGAGTTAGGAGCACCGGAGACGGAGAAGGTTACCGGAGTGTGGTAGCCGAAGGTGGAGGTGTGGAGAGAGAAATTGTGTGTGTGTGATTTTAGAGTGAGAGAGAGATATGACCCAAATTACAGAGAGGGATGGTGATTAGGGTTTTATTTGGGACTAGGGTTAAAATTGGTATTTAGAAAATAATTTTGACTAGGTCAACAGTATATTGGGTTTTGATGGAATTTTGATCTGAGCTTCTATTGTAGTGTGGGCTTTTGGATCTCACTTGGGTTTTTATGGAGAAATCATCTGGATGAAGGGGCCTTGTGGAATTTTCTCAGAAATGAGCTTTGGACCCTAGGCCCCTTCATCCAAATCATAAACCCATAAGAATCCAAGCTGAGATGAAAATTCCAAATAAACTCAGAGCTAGTTAAAGGACAAAAATACCCTTACTGCCCAAGCCCACTCCTGCTCACCAATCATGCCCACATTCCAGCCCGGATCCCTCAGCCCAGTTCTGCTCTTATAATTAGACAATAAGTGTCAATTTTTTCACTTTTTCCAACTTTTAATAAAAAAATAAATAATATATTTTGGTCAAATCCGGTTAAACTCTTATAACTAACGTATAAGATCAGTTCTACTATTATAATTAGAGTATAAGTGTCAATTTTTTTCACTTTTTCCAACTTTTAATAAAAAAATAAATAATATTTTTTTGTCAAATCCGGTCAAACTCCCATAACTGACGTATAAGACAAGGTCTACTCTTATAATTAGATTATAAGACTCATTTTTTTCACTTTTTCCAACTTTTAATAAAAAATATTTTTTGGTCAAATCCGGTCAAACTCTCATAACTGACGTATAAGACCTGCTCTACTCTTATAATTAGACTATAAGATTCAATTTTTTTTCACTTTTTCCAACTTTTAATAAAAATAAATAAATAATATATTTTGGTCAAATCCGGTCAAACTCTCATAACTGACGTATAAGAAAAGTTCTACTCTTATAATTAGAGTATAAGTGTCAATTTTTTTTTTCACTTTTTCCAACTTTTAATAAAAAAATAAATAATATTTTTTGGTTAAATCCGGTCAAACTCTCATAACTGACGTATAAGACAAGTTCTACTCTTATAATTAGATTATAAGACCTATTTTTTTCACCTTTTCCAACTTTTAATAAAAAAATAAATAATATTTTTTAGTCAAATCCGGTTAAACTCTTATAACTGACGTATAAGATCAGTTCTACTCTTATAATTAGAGTATAAGTGTCAATTTTTTTCACTTTTTCCAACTTTTAATAAAAAATAAATAATATTTTTTGGTCAAATCCGGTCAAACTCTCATAACTGACGTATAAGACAAGTTCTACTCTTATAATTAGATTATAAGACTCATTTTTTCACTTTTTCCAACTTTTAATAAAAAAATAAACAGTATTTTTTCGTCAAATCCGGTCA
Organism: Campanula takesimana; assembly: GCA_026119855.1. Classification (NCBI taxonomy): domain Eukaryota; kingdom Viridiplantae; phylum Streptophyta; class Magnoliopsida; order Asterales; family Campanulaceae; genus Campanula; species Campanula takesimana. Next base: position 108,841 of record JAOWBW010000449.1, on the reverse strand, counting down.
AACTCTCATAACTGACGTATGAGACCTGCTCTACTCTTATAATTAGACTATAAGATTCAATTTTTTCACTTTGTCCAACTTTTAATAAAAAAATAAATATATTTTGGTCAAATCCGGTTAAACTCTCATAACTAACGTATAAGATCAGTTTTACTCTTATAATTAGAGTATAAGTGTCAATTTTTCTCACTGTTTCCAACTTTTAATAAAAAAAAAAATAATATTTTTTGGTCAAATCCGGTCAAACTCTCATAACTGACGTATATGACAAGTTCTACTCATATAATTAGATTATAAGACTCATTTTTTTCACTTTTTTCAACTTTTAATAAAAAAAAAATAATATTTTTTCGTCAAATCAGGTCAAACTCTCATAAGTGACGTATAAGACCCGCTCTACTCTTATAATTAGACTATAAGAGTCATTTTTTTTACTTTTTCCAACTTTTAATAAAAAAAATAAATAATATATTTTGGTTAAATCCGGTCAAACTCTTATAACTAACGTATAAGATCAGTTCTACTCTTATAATTAGATTATAAGTGTCATTTTTTTTTCACTTTTCTAACTTTTAATAAAAAAACAAATAATACTTTTTGGTCAAATGTGGTCAAACTCTTATAAGTGACGTATAAGACTTGCTCTACTCTTATAATTAGAATATAAGAGTCATTTTTTTCACCTATTCCAACTTTTAATAAAAAAAATAAACAATATTTTTTGGTCAAATCCGGTCAAACTCTTATAAGTGACGTATAAGACCTACTATACTCTTATAATTAGACTACAAGAGTCATTTTTTTCACTTTTTCCAACTTTTAATAAAAAAAAATTTGTCAAAATCTGGTCAAACTCTTATAACCGACGTATAAAACCAGTTTTACTTTTATAGTCAAATCCGCTCAAACTCTTATAAACTCTTATAAGAGACGTATAAGAATAAGAGTCATTGTTTTTTGCACTTTTTCCATTTTTTTTAATAAACATTAATAATGCCATATTTGTATTATTCCAACTATAGTAATATTACAAAAAATATCACAATGATATTCGTCTAAGCTCTTTTTTATCTTCAAAGCAAAAGCAAATCCAAGAATTAATCAACTAAATTGAATATACAGAGAGTCAAACTAAATTGAATATACAGAGAGTCAAATGGGTGTTTTCGTATATTATGCTTACCAAATTTCCACCCAATTTCAATCAATTTCTAGCCTTCACCATTAACTTCTAAACTCATATTCAATTATATCCGGCTATAACCATTGATGCCGACAAAGACCACATATCCAGATGAACACCATTAACTCCGACAAAGATCACCATCTCCGATAGTCACCATTAACTCCGATGAAGACCACCATCACCGGCACAAGATCAAAACATCTCACAACGCCGGAGAAAACAATGGATCTGACCGGAGATGACGAAGACGAGAAAACGAGATATGTGGTTCGCCGAAAAATATCGACCAGATCTGAGCAATATGAGACCAGATCTGAGGCGTGTTGTTGTTTCAAGTGCCGAGAGAGAATGAACAGGAGAGCAAGGAGTTGAAGAATCGCCGGAGAAATGAAAGACGCCGGTGAAGATGAAGGCCGCCATGGAAAATGGAAGTCGCTGGGGAAGATGACCAGAGAGGTGGCCGGAGCAGAGTACCATGACCGGAGACGGAGAACGTGAGGCCGGAGGTTCTGGCTCGGAGACGGCATGTGTGATGTCGGAGTTAGGAGCACCGGAGACGGAGAAGGTTGCCGGAGTGTGGTAGCCGAAGGTGGAGGTGTGGAGAGAGAAAGTGTGTGTGTGCGTGATTTTAGAGTGAGAGAGAGATATGACCCAAATTACAGAGAAGGAGGGTGATTAGGGTTTTATTTGGGACTAGGGTTAAAATTGGTATTTAGAAAATAATTTTGACTAGGTCAACAGTATATTGGGTTTTGATGGAATTTTGGTCTGAGCTTCTATTGTAGTGTGGGCTTTTGGATCTCACTTGGGTTTTTATGGAGAAATCATCTGGATGAAGGGGCCTTGTGGAATTTTCTCAGAAATTAATTGTAATTTCTTCCCTTTTTTTTCTTTTCTCTCATTTTTCACACTCGAGAGCAGACCCTTACTCTCTCTCCCTCTCTCCTTCTTAGGGCATCTCCAATGGACACTATAATTGACACTAAAACACCAAATTCACCACTATTCACCACTCCAATGTACACCATATTTTACACCAAATTTGGTGTAAATGAATAGTGTTACACCAAATTTGGTGTAACACTATTCATTACACCAAATTTGGTGTAAATGTTTCACTTGTCACATTTAGTCCCTCTAAGTTTTAAAAATTCACACATTGTAAATTATGTTAATTAACTTATATGTTAATAAATTATATAATAAATTTTACTTAATTATAAAAGTACAATGCATAAAAATAATTATAAAAACATACTATTATATCATCTCAATTAAAAGAGAGGGGTTTATATGTAAAATCATAGACTTCAAGTATTGTTTGTGTAACAATGAGTGTTAGTTGAAAAATGAGGTGGATAAAGAATATTCCTTTTTAGTGTGAAAAATAGTGTGATACATTGGAGGAGATTTTTTTTTGGTGTAACATTTGGTGTAAAACCTACACCAAATTTAGTGCTATCCATTGGAGATACTCTTAGAGAAGCTAAATTCTGGGGGGAGAGAAATCTAGAGAGAGAAAGTAAGAAGATGAGAGAGAAGACTTTAACAACCAATCCAAACCGCCATATCTATGGTGCCGTTGCACCTGCAGTCTAGGGTTTTTTTAGTTTTTGAACCTTCAATTTCTCAATGGAAATGCCAGGTAGGCGTTCTAATTACACTTTGCTCGGCCAGATTCCCGATGATCACATCCAGCCACCTCCGCCTAGTTTATCCACCGTCTCCGGCGGTGGTACCGCCGGTGGAGGACAACATATCTACTATGAGTCTCGGTCAGGAGATAGGTCTAAAGGCTGGGACCTGACCGATCGGATGATTCAGCAGAGCCGAATGGGAACAGGAGGCACAGGGACAACGTTCTCGGCGTCAATCGGGTTACAGAGGCAGTCAAGCGGGAGTAGTTTTGGGGAGAGCTCGCTTTCCGGAGATTACTATGGTGGGGCAGCAGGTGTTAGCGATCCCGATGCGTTTGTTCTCTTGCATGAAGGTGTTGGCGGTGGCGGCGAATTGTTGAGGTTGAAGGCCTCCGATGGTGGTGGTGGTGGAGAGTTGTCGTCCTCCAAAAGTTGGGCACAACAGACTGAGGAGAGTTATCAATTGCAGTTGGCATTGGCGCTTCGGCTTTCGTCTGAAGCTACTTGTGCGGATGATCCTAATTTTTTGGATCCTGTGCCGGATGAGTCTGGTTTGAGGTCGTCCTCGCCTTCTACTTCTGCAGAAGCTATGTCTCATCGGTTTTGGGTATATTCACTTTGCTCTTTATCTTTTGATACCAATATTTTATATATCTTTTTTTTTTTTTTTTTTTTTTTTTTTTGTTGCAGTTCAAGCATTTAGGTCTTTTGCTTTTAGCAGATATTGTGTGGTATGTTAATTCTTTTAGATTTCTGTGCAAAATCTTCGCAAATACCAAAACATGATTGTGAGGCATTGAAATTTAGATTGTTTAGATTTACTTTTGTGGAAAGAAATGGCGGGTGAAGATGTTGTTTGTGGTTGGTGCGAGAAAATGCTTCAGGTAGTTTTAAAGATTTTCATTTGGATATGTATGGTAAGATATAGTGTCAAATGATCATCCCAGTGAACTGACGCATGCTTGAAGGGTTGTGGCCATTGATTTCTTGTTCCATTATGCACGCTCTTGATAACCTATAATGTAGGGGTTCAAATTATAATGGCGGGGTTTTCTATTTTTTTCTCTTTGTAAGTTTGTCTAAGGGGAACATTGAAAGTTGCTTTTGGTTGCTGGAGATTTGAGGGCCACCACTTTTGCATAGAACTTCCGCGCTTCACATTGGCAATCAGTTCATCTTTATGTGGGCAGCACCATATACTAGGTGATACGAGTCAGGAAGAGAGTTACAATTGTAATAGAGATAAGAAGATGAATAGGTTCTAGAGTTGTAAAATCATACTAATATTGAACAAAAAGTGCTCTTTTAACTTTTTTGGGGGCTTGTTAAACCAAATACTTGTAACCCATTACAAAGATTTATGTTCATGCTAAATCAAGCTATAATTTTGGCAGTTTCTGTTTTTTCTTCTGTATTTCTAAAACTGCGTCCACTTTTTTATCTCAGAACTTCAGATTACATTCTTAAATGCACGCTTTGCACGTGGCTCAAATCAATTTGTTACTTGAAATAACTGAACCCAGAATGTTATCAACTGGAAACGACTTAATGGGAATCAATAATTGCCATGATCAGATGAGAATTTACTGAATGAGAATAGGCAATTGGTGTGCTTTGGGGATTTAGGGTGATGATGTTATCCTTTTTACGAAGCATTTGCTGTTTCCAAGTAATATTTAATACAATGTGGGGTTCTCAGGGAAATTGAGGATGGTTTGAGTTTTGCTAGGTTCGCTGTTCAAGATTGTTGACGTGTTTTCTGTAGGTTTGATAATGGGTACTGAATGGTACTTCAAAGTATTTTTGGTTCTCTTGCATTTATGGAACATGTCATTTCTTGGTAATTAAGGATCACTTGTTCTGTGATGTTTCGTGATTCATGGAGTAGCTTGACAGCTACATGATCGAGTTAGGAATGAGGATTCTGGACAATTGGTCATTAGGCTAGATGACTCCTTAGTTTAATTCCTTAAACGAGGCAATGTAGCAGGGAGAAGACTGGGATTTACCACTTCCTTGGCATTCCTAGAGGAAGATAAAACCGCCTGCTAGAATGGCTTTCTTTCTCAGCCCGCCTCTATCAACTCATTTTCTCGTTGGTAATTTTCCTGTGAGAGTTAGATCAATATCAATTTCTGCTACTTGAGCAAAACTTCTGAAGCAGAGTTGAATGATTTGTGGATTCAGGATGTTTGGCTATGTAGACTGGAGTCTTGGACGTCTACTATTGAGTTTGAGATGAAGATTCTGGATGTTTCCAATTCATGTTGGATGATTCCCTTAAGTTTAATTCGTTACACGAGGTTCTATATCTTGGAGATGACCATGCTTTTCCATTTCCTTGGCAGTCCAATTGGAAGATAATGTGGCTTTATTTATTGTCGCTCTCAAATCTCAAATCCATTTTCAATTGCCATTAATAATGGAGGAGACTGATGACATCATTGTGATTTCTAAATACACATATTGCTGAAGCAAGGTTTAATCATCTGATTTAGCATTGTGTATATGAAAATAACTTGTAAGCAATTGTTAAATAGGAGAAAGGAGAGTAAGACGTAAGGAGAGAAGGAGAGTAAGACATGGTGTTGGAGAGAACCTCTCCTACTGTGCCTCATGCTTTCATTTACAGAGTAGGTAGTTACTATTGGAAAAGTCAATAAGATCTAAACAACTATTCAATACAGAGGTGGAGCCACCTTGATGCCAAAGGGGGCAATTGCCCCCATTGATTTTTAAAAAGTAATAATTTACTAGTGCAAAATTTACAAAAAATTGGAGTTTAGTGCAATTTGTTTAAGTTTGCCCCCTTTGAGATAAAATTTATAATAGTTGTTTTGGTAGAAAAAACAATAAAGTAGATTCTTGATTGGTAATCGAAATTAAGGAGGGTCGAATGGAATTAAAGCTAAAGAATTGTAAAAATCAAGATTGCACAAGGATGTAACGAGGAAAGCCCTTGAGACAATGATCTCGCAGGCATAAAACCTCGGGAGGTGATTAAGAGCACCTTCCTTCCCAAACGTTTGTATTGATCTTTTTGATGGTGAACTAAGGAGGATTACAGAGTTGTTCGTGAGTACGTGTGTGATGGTGTGCCTCCCAGCTCGGTTTAAATACAAAAATAAAGATAAGAATCCTAACTAATAAAGGAATAACCAACTATCATAGAATCTCGGATCCTATCTTCAAGTTTCTGGGAACGTGGTTGAGTATGCCGTTGAGGCTTGTTTTCCAACTTATCCACATGTGCTGATTGTAGTCAAATACCTGTAAATATAATTAATAAAATAGATTTTATCAATAATATAAAATATACCTGATACTCAAGATGTCACAATCCTGAAGATAAATGAAGATGGAAACGACTTGGAATTTGCCCATTGATGAAAATAGTACACTAGGATTTTTTTTTGCCCCCATTGACGAAAATACAGTTAATTTTTTTTTGTTGTGTAATTTTTGCCCCCATTGACGAAAATTCCTGGCTCCGCCACTGATTCAATAGTTTATCTATATGGAAAGAGATAGACTATCACTACGCCTAAAAGAAATATATATACGAATATTCTCATACAAGGTGCAAAAGTACCGCTTTTACCCTCCTCTCAAGCAAAGCGACCGGAGCTAAAGCTTGCTCGAAAGGAGATTAGAACGGGCCCTTGCAAGGCTCTTGTTGATGATTTTGCTAGCTGGTTAGTGGAAGAAATGTGATGGAGCCGCCGGAATCCACGGTGAGGTAGGTCGCAAAGAAAGTGGAGATATATTTCGATGTGACAGTACGAGCATCAAATACTGGATTCTTGTACATGTTAAGTGCAGAAATGTTGTCACTTGTCACGCAGGGGTGGTGACTAGGAAGACCCAACTCACGAAACAAATATGAGAACCAACTTAGCTTAGCAGACGTGGAAGCCGAGGCACAATACTCGGCCTCACTACTCGAACGAGAAACCGTGGTTTGTTTCTTGGTCGTTTATGCAACAAGATTCAGTCCAATAAAGACACAAGCACCTTGTGGAGACGCGATCATTAGGAGAACCAGCCCAATCAGAATCACAAAAGGCTAATAGAGACACGTTTGGAGAAGCTTGAAAGGAGAGCCCGAGAGATATATTGCCTTAGAGAAACCGCATGATCCGTTTAGCAGCCTATAGGTGTGTAGGTGGAAGTACGTGGTGCGTGCATGAACCGGCAAACCTGGTTGACGACAAAGGAGAGGTCCAGACGAGTAATTGTGACATATTGCAGGCCACCCTCCATGGTGCACTAGAGAGTCAGATCTGAAAGAGGCTCGCAATCATGTGCGGACACGTGAGAAACCAGAAGTTAGAGTTGAAGAGACAAACTTGTGGAGAAAATTAAATGAATACCTAGATTGAGACAACTGCAAGAAAGAAACTAAATGGTCCCAATCTTCAAGTGTGAGGCAATAACCTTGGAAACCTCGGATGACCATGAGCCGGTGACTATGATGTCGCCTGTATAGACCAGAATAGCCATTAGAGTCACGATGATGACTAAGAATCAATGATAAGTCGGCTTGAATGTTGAAAAACCCTAAGTAAATCAAGTAAACATGAAGTCACTGAAACCTAGCTAGCGGAGTTTGCTTGAGATCGTTGAGTTGCCTGATGAAGACGACAAACACAATTGGGATGCTTAGGCTCCACAAATCCCGGTGGTTGATCAATGTAGACCTCCTTGGTGAGAATGCCATAGTGAAAGGCATTACGAACGTCAAATTGCTCAATAGCCAAGACGGAGAGTTTGGCAAAGATAATATGGTGCAGATGGTGGGAGGCTTGATTATGGGACTGAAAGTTTCGTCGTAATCAACACCTCCATGTTAGGTTTTGCCATGTGCAACTAACTGGGCCTTATAGCGCTCAATCGAACCGTCTGCATGTCATTTGACTTTGTAGATCCACTTACTGCTGACAACATCGTGATGGGGAGAAAGTGGTACGAGCGTCCATGTATTTTGTGAGTTCGTCGTGGGTAGCTTTGTTGACAATGTGTCACAAAAGCCGCTTGTTTAAAGGTAATGGGCTCAAAGAATGGCGAAGCATCATTAGTGGCATATAAGGCAAATCTATGTGGTGAACCATATATCGGTTGATTAATGCTTTTAGGTTGGAGTTATATTGTAGTCGAGGTGTGGACTCAATGAAGGTACTAGTGGGCGCACTAGGAGAGTGGGTTGCTGATAACGTGGGCCCAGCTGGGGATGAGGAAATGTCCAGGTGAAAGGGAACTGTGTTGTTCCAGAAACTGGGCATGTGAGAGGCTTGTTGCTGTGTTGCGGTGCAGGCGTGAAGGCATGCGCTGGGCTAGAGGGTGATGTTTGGCCAGCAGGGGACAAGGACCAAGCACATTGGCAGAAGTAGACGAACCAGACTGAATGTCCGCAGGAGGGGTGGGCTCCTGAGAGAAGTGGACTAAGGACCCAACTGCAGGTGTACCTTGTTCTCGAGATGACTGGCGTGGCCAAAAATAACATCTGAAAATTTCTTGGCGACAGAAGAAATGATTTTCATCTAATAATACATGTCGAGAATATAAGTATGAAAACACCGGTATCCTTTGCGCAACACATCAGATCAGATCATACCCCAAGTACAGTAGGCGTGGATTTTAGAATGAGATTGTGACGATTATAGGGAAAGGGATTAGGAATGCATGTACAACCAATTATTTGGAAACTATAAGTAGGAACACAGGAACACGCTTCCACAATTTCTCATAAGGCGAAGTGTTATTTAGTTGCTGCATTGGTAACCAGTTTACAAGAAAGGCTGCAGTAGAGAACTGCAGTAGAGAACGCCTCGAGCCAAAAGATTGGGGAACTTTGGATTAAGCCAATAACAAAGCCCCAACTATAAGTCTATGCTTTCTCTAAACCACCCCATTTTGTTGAGGAGTATACGCACAAGAGGTGCGATGACCAAAGTCGTGTTCACCAAATAAGCTGCAAAAAATAGGTTAGTATATTTTCCCGCTCCAACTGTCTGGATCGTTTTTATTGTGTGTACGATTGTAACTTTTCGTGCCATCTGATTTTCAATAAATCTTTAAAACTCATAAAAAGCCGAAAAAACATTTGATTTGTGAAAGCAAGGATACATCCAAAAATAACAAGAGAAATCATCAACAAATATATGAAATTTAAAACCAAAATTTGTTGGAATTGGGGATGGTTGCCAAACATCTAAATGAAGTAAATCCAACGGATTTGTAGAATTAAAGGACCTTAGTTGAAAAGGAAGATTACAAGATTTGCTCAGCGGACAAATGTGACACATCTCTCTACTTTTTCACAGAACTGCTAACCGGTTTTAGAATATGACTTAACAAAGACTCAAAAATATGAGAGGACGGATGACCAAAACAAGCATGCCATTTACAAAAAGAAGTATGTTAACCAATTAACGCAAGGAATTTTGCATAGGTATGGGTGTGAAAGAGAAGTATTAAAGGCTGTTTATGCTTTTACCTGTAAGAATGACCCGCTAGTTTGGTTGTCTTTCACACAGACGAAGACCAAGAGCGTCAAAGTTAAAGCAACAATTCTTGTCTAACGAGAAATGACGAATGGAGAGTAATGATTTGTGCAAATTAGGAACACACAAGACAGTGATTTGAAAAGAACGATTACAAGAGAATCAAAACTGACCGATGTGTGTGATTGGCATTCGTGAATCATTAGAATTGTTTACAAAGTCATTACCAAAACAGGGAGAGTTGTAAGACATTATAATGGTTGAGGATTCATATGATTTGTAGCGCCGGAATCAAGGATAACCGAGACCGGGTCCATGGGAGATGAGTCTTGAAACAATGCGATAGACGTAGGAAAAGCTGAAAATGCAGCATGAACCATGGCGGAGTCGGAATCGCCCTGATACCATATGTGAAAACAATCTGTAAGCAACTGTTAGAATGCCATTAGAAGAGAAGGAGAATAAGACTCGGTATTGGGAGAGAGCCTCACATACTGGTGTCTCATGCTTTCATCCTATAGAGCAGTCATTTACTGTAGGAAAAGTCAATATGATCTATACAACTAGTATATAGTTTATCTATATGGAAAGATTGTTGGGTTTTGATGCATCATGCGCAGCGGAGTAAACATAAGATCAAACACCCATGAGTCCGGATCCGTGCATGTTGATTAAATTAAATACAAGATGAAAGAAACTAACCCTTGAAGATCGCATCCATGAACACGGACTTTAAGGTGCTAACGCAAACACCCTCTATTGGTATCCACACGTCGAACGGATATCAAGAACACCTTCTTGATCTGGATTGCTAGACCCAAGGCTTGATGAAGAAACGATTTCTTCGTAGGAATTATTTTGCTCCATTGATCATTGTATTTTGATGATTCTCAATCTCAAAATAAATAATCATACCTCTCTTTTATTTATTGTTTCTAAACAATTGTTTTTTATTTCCAAAATCACCATTAGAGGCTGTCAAACCCGCCTCATATCTTATATGAGGGTCTGACCTAATTCCGTTTGGGATCGGGATTCCTTTTCAGTCAAGAAAACTGAACAAACTGGATTGGTACGGGAGGGGCGGCCGTACGGCTCCACCAGAGCCGTACACCACCATACAAGCCGTACGGTCGCCTAGTCTGATTTTCCCAGATTTTCGGCCTTTTCAATCCGTTCTATTGTGTGTGACCCAATAGGATTATACTAAGTTGGCAACGAGTCCGAACCAGTCAGAACCCGTAAGTCATAAGCGGACTCTAGCAAGCCATTATGACTACCCAATTAGTATAACTTTGAAAGTCCAAAGTTACCTAATAGAACATATCACAATCCCTTTGTCACGCGATATCATATTGGACATAAGTCATGGTCCACGTCAACTTATGTTGTCCAATGCTTTCTCGATCCCGAGTAGATTGATATGAGCAAATGACATTGAACACATCAATTCATTTGGGCATGGCCATGCACTATCATCATTCTCACTCATCGAGTGGCCAAGCAGATATCTCTCGTGAGAGAGGGACAAATCCCATCTTGACTTATCATTCTTCCTACAAGAATCCGATCATGCCAATCATAGCTTTTATAACTACCCGGTTAAAGGTAGCGTTTGAGTACGTCAAACATAATGTTCATCATGTGGAAGACTATGATAATCTCAGGTCTAAGGATATCAAATGATATAACTATTATGAGATTTAATTATGACATTTGACCATGACATAAATCTCATAACAGGTCCATCCAGTACCTTGTTCTCCAACAAGTACCCACAAGTTTAATCCGCATCCTATGCACCATAATCATCACATGATTATCCATTAAACTCATGCTAGCCCTTCATAAGTGCTAGGGACAGTGATTATTATAATAAACATGCAAAAGATATAATAATCGTGTTTGTTATCTCTATAACAATGAAGCTATGATATAACGCAAAGGCCTTTCTCAAGGCCTAGGGCATAATATCCAACAAAGACAATTCTGTATAGAAAGTAATAAACTATCGCAATACTCACCAACTGGGTATTGGGTTAGTATCTCTTATACTGGAAACTAACCATTAGTATATAGACTGGTAGACTGGTGTATTGCCAATATTACCAGTGGATCATATGGGTTACTTTGTTTCCATCTATTATTTGTACTATCTGTAATGCGTGTAATGATGCTGCCAGAGCTCATATATACTATTTCTCACCGTTTTGCTTTTCTTCTAATATGAACCTTCTTTTCATCTGATATGAACCTTCTGAGATATGAAAAAGCTACTGGAGTTGATCCTTACTAGTACTAGTACGAGATGCGTAAATTTGATTCACATTCTGAGCATGGTTTTGGACTAATCAGCAAATGCTTCATTTGATACTCGTAAACAAACTAAATGCTGAGTTTAAATTCCTTTCTCAGCATGCAAATTTTGTGAGACTCTTCATTGTTGATTGCCTGGTTCTACATTTCTTTCATAGTAGTTTCTTTTGCTAGTGAACAATCTATGCCGATACCTGAGCTTTATTATTAATTTGCATGTAGGATTGATATATCCAGTAAAATTTCTTGTGGATCAGGCAAATGGCTGTTTATCATACTTTGACAAAGTCCCTGATGGGTTCTACTTAGTCCATGGAATGGATCCGTATGTGTGGAAGGTATGCACTGATCTGCAGAGAGTGGAAGGATACCGTCACTTGAATCATTGAAAGCCATTGATTTTGCTCTTGAGTCTTCAGTTGAAGTGATTTTGATTGACCGCACAGTGATGCCAGCTTGAAGGAACTACAGAACCGGATTACTAGTGTATCCTGCAATTGCATCACTACGAAAGAGGTTGTTGACCAGCTTGCAAAGCTCGTCTACGTTCATATGGGGTAACATTTTCATCACCATCTGCTTTGACTCTTCTGAAAGTGAAAATCTTATGAAAAACTTGTTTTACGCTCGCTTTAGTGTAAAAAGTGTTTTTCATCTCTTATGGAAAACCCGTTTTTTCATCTCTTAGTGTAAAACATGTTTTTCATAAGACTGACTCCTGAAATATCTGCATCATGTACGTAATCTAATGATTCTAGCTACATCACCTTCTCAAGGGGTGCAGCTTCTACAGGAGAAGATGAAATAGTTCCACGGTGGAAGGAATGCAGTGATGATCTAAAGGACTGTTTAGGATCATTGTACTTCCAATGGGTAGCCTCTCTGTCGTCTCTGCAGGCACCGGGCTTTGTTATTCAAAGTATGTTCTAAGGAGTACTCCCTCTGTCCCTGAAAGTTTGACCCATTTTTATTTTTTATGGTCAACATAAATGAACTTTGACCAAACATTGATGTCTATCTAATCATTCTAGTGAAATTCTAAAAATTGTAATTGACAAAGAATATCTAGGGGCACAAACAAAAAGGTCACAATTCTCACTCACAAAATCTTAGCTGTAGTGATTTTATTGGTGTTTTTAATTAGAGTGTGGCGGGTCCACTATCGCTACAACCAATAAAATATCGCCACCTCATGTGTGAGCATGTTTTGTGATTTTGTGATTTTGTTTGTGCCCCTAGCATTGCTCATTGACAAATCATATAGTGATTTGATTTATCAATAACAATTTTAAAAATTTCATTGTGATCATTAGATTGACACAATGCTTGGTCAAAATTCATTTAGGTTACCATAAATAGTCAAAATGGGACAAACTTTCCGGGACCGGAGGAGTATTATTTTACTACTTCCCTCATATCACTCAAACAGGCTTTCTTTTAGTTTTGGAATGCATACTCAAGGGTAATGTTTGAAAAACTAAGTTCATACATTTAGACTTTCCTAATTTACCTATATTTTGTGAAACTTTATACTAACTCTTAAATAAAAAAGGCGTTATTCAAATAAAAATACTCCCTCCGCCCCGAAATGATGTTCCTAGTTTTTTTTTGTTATTAATAAGAATGAACGTTGAGCGATAAATCTAGGTTAATTTAATTATTCTAATGAAGATCTAAAACTTGTTATTGGTACACCATTATAATACTACCGATAACAATTTCTAGATTTTCATTGGGACAAGTAAAATAACCTAAAATTATTGCTCAAAGTTCATTCGTATTAACAACAAGAAAGTGGGAACATCATTCCGGGACGGAGGGAGCAGTTAAATCCTGAAAATTTGTTACTGTTAGCGATGGACTGTGTGGAGGGTGTGTAAGATTATATGTTCACTCCTACAGAAGCACAATATTTTCCTCTTCCTGCATCTTTTTCACTGTATGTATTTTTTTGGACAAGTGAGGTACGGGCTCTTTTTCTTATTTTTACCATGTACATTTTTAAATCAAATTTTATTTATGGGATATAGGCTACATGCCTTTCCAATTCATATCCTTCTGGGATCTGCATTTGGCTATTTGAAACATGTTCCAGAAGATGAGGAGGATTCTTATGCCTTCTATTCGGTTATTACAGGTGCTCGCTGACTCAATAGACTTACCTTGTCGAATCGCCAAGGGATGCAATATTGCAAAAGAGATGATGCTTCCTCTTGCCTTGTTCGATTTGGCCATGACAGGTAGACTTTCAAAACCAATCTACCATGTACTCCCTCTGTCAGGCTTATACTTCAAAAAAGAATTGGGCACAAGAATTAAGCTAGTCTTTTTTATTATAAAATATTGAATGTGGGGTAGAGTGTTGTGAGCACAGAAATTGGGTTGGAGAGGCAAAGTGAGATAGGGAATAGTTAGTGGATAGTTGTTATGAGTATGACATGTGGGGCTAAATAAGAAGTATATAAAATTTCCTTTTTTGGATTTTGAAGTAATGATGGGACACCAAAAGGGAAGTTTTTGAAGTATAAGGCGGGACGGAGGAGTATACTGTTAGGTGACCAAGGAAGATAGTTTAGTTACTTGGACCTCCTCTATTTACCTATCACCATCAGTATTGAAGGGATGGTGGCTTAGTACTTTCCTCTTTAATGATTTTATACTCCCTCTGTCCCGAATAAATGTCGCCCTTTTTTGTACGTTAGTACGAAGGAATTTTGAGCAATAATTATAGGTTAATTTGATTACCTAATGAAAATTAAAAAATTGTTATTGACAATATTTATAACGGTGTATTAATTACAACTTTTATATTTTTATTAGGATAATTAAATCAACCTAAATTTATACCCAAATTCCTTCGTACCAACGTACAAATAAAGGCGACATTAACGCCGGGACAGAGGGAGTAGCATTTTCTGTGTGTGTTCGTGTTTGTTTTTCATTTTTCACCATCTTATTTTTCTTAAGGTGTAGGTTAGTTAGCTTCTTGCCTCCACCTGCCCGTGTTTATAAAAGTTCAAGCAGACAGCAGGAAGCTTGTCTTTAAATAACGGGCCGTATCATAGTGCAAAGTTGAGTACTATTGTAGCTTTTAGAATTTAAGCAGAGAATCCTGGCCTACGTCCAATACTCGCAGCGTCAGTTAAATGATGGCATATTCCCTCTGTTTATTAGCCACTTCTATGACAGAGTATCATCAGCCCCATCCGCCGCACATCCCTTGTCTCACTTCAGTTTAGTTATTTAGTCTCTCTGAGCGGAAGAAGCGATTTTGTTTTATCTTTATACATGCTGGAATTATGCACTTTATTTAGACACTGCATTTTTAAGTATGAGCAAATTAGCCATGACATATAACGATGTCTTATTGCAGGGAGTTTCTTGTTGATTTGATTGGGATGCCAGGATGCTTATACGAGCCAGACTCCTTGCTAAATGGTCCATCTTCCATCTCAATTTCGTCACCGTTGCGCTTTCCACGTTTTAGACAGGTTGAACCTACCATTGATTTCAGGTCATTGGCCAAACAGTACTTCTCAGACTGCGAGTCGCTTAATATTGTATTTGATGATCCATCCACAGGTAAATTTTTTGACCTAATGATGGCGACTCAACAGCTATGAAGGTTATTATTATAGGATTGTGAATTGTTTCACAAACTGTACAGTAAAAATTAATTTGGGGATATAAAGGTCGAATAGAGAACATTGGCTTTTCATGAAGTGCCGTTATGAGTGTTCTTTTAGATATGCATACTATTATTAACTTCGGAGGGTGCAGAATTCTTTTAGAATGATGTGTGCTCATGTTGAGATGTATTTGACACAAAACTTTGCATCGGTGTCCGATCTATCACCCCCCTGTTGTTCAGTGAGTCAAAACAAATACGCATTATCTTGAAGGAACCACCCTTGCCTAACTGCCAAATATGGTTACAAGCTTGGGGCCATTCTTTGTGTGATGAATTCAAATATTATTGCTATACAGACTAGAAATTGATACACTTACCGATATATGTATGTGTGGGTGTGCATACATACATATGTATACCATATATGATATCTGTTGCCAAAATATGGTCCTACTTTGATGTATTAGTTGAATTTAGTCAATTTCGGCCACAGATGATAAGTATTTACTTGTATAAATCCTAGAAGTTGCTATTAGCAGTACGCTTGGTATTTTTCAATGGTTGAATTTTTTTGACCTAAAGCATAGTAAACGGATTATGTTAAATAATGATTGATGTCCTGGGTTGGCTTTCCATTATAGAAAGTGGTATATTTCCTTCAGAACTGAGGGAATACACACAACATATACTATTATCACAAGAAGCGAGTTGAGAAAGAGGAGTTGCTTTTCACTGAAACACAAAAGATACACCAAATGTTTGTTTAACTATGTCGGAAATTTAGCCTCGAGATTGCTTTTTTCCGTGACACTGGTTGGTCGCCCAAAATTTTTGTCCCGAACTGTAAACATTATACCATCTCTACATGACAACTGCACATAAAAAGGAGAATTCTGTATTTGAATTTTTATTAATGTGCTGAAGAAACATTACTATGGTTTAAGATGATGGTTCTTGATGCATGCTATTTCTCTCTTCTGCCTCGTTTTATTTGTAAAATATCATCACTTTTTAGCTCAATATAAAGTGATAAGCAAACACATCATTGTTGCAATGTAATTCTGTAAAACTTATGTGCTAAGTGCTTACAGTTTAAGGGTAAAAAAACACTATGGTCTCAAATGATGGTCCTCTGGATGCATGTATATACCTCTCTAAATTTCTCATCC